>PVKA01006045.1:30528-68630 GCA_004027165.1 Ctenomys sociabilis | reverse complement strand
GTTATCTATTTAATCATGCATTTTACAACAAATAAAAATTTATTTTTTATCGTTGCAGGTATCTGGACAACCGTCTTGTTTTCCTTTTTGCATGTTGCTTTCTGGTGCCCAGAGTGGTGCACTTGCGAGGCGAGCGCTCACTGCTGAGCTGCTTTCTTAGTTAGCCCTTTTACGTTTTCATGTCCAGGAGCTGAAAGGTCACAGTGGCAGACACGGCTATCGCTCTTGATTCCACTGCAGCACACACATCTTGAACCGTCCATGCACAGCAAGGGGTCATCCAAAATCCCTTGGCACGAACCCAGCCAGCTGTAAGCAGTGGTACCAAGCGACAGCACCTGTCCCACACAACGGCCACCACCTTCACCTCCTCCCCCCTGCACAGCTCACGACTATCTGTCCCCTCTTCTCCCCCTCCCCAGCTTGCCTGGGTCCAGTCTTCATTCTCATGGGCAGAGGTCCCTCCTACCGCTTCCCAAATCCCTCCTACCCAGAAACCCATTCTCAGACCAAGGGGCTTTCCCAAAAGAGACTGAGGGTGGTGCCTCCTCCCTGTTCCTACAGAACTCCCAGTTCCTGAAAGACCTTTCACACCCTGACCTCCCCACCCCGTCTGGTGCCCCTGCACCCCCCCCACACACACTCCTACCATGTGGATACCTTACCAGATCCCCGAGCCAGGGTGGCTTGGGCCAAGGACACTTCTCTCCCCACCCGCAGCCAGCTCCATGGTTTCTCCTGGAGGGGGCCTCTCACAGCCTGCCCTCTCCCCCCACTGGTTCGTCAGCCCCTCCTCTGGGACACTGCGAACCTGGAAACCTGTATCTATTAAGCTCTTCTTCGTGCCTCTCTCCCTTTAGAGGAGGAAGAGGGTCTCTACTCACTCATATGTCGCAAGCACCTGGACTGTGCCCAGCTCAGCAAATACAATGGATGCAGTTCAGGGTGTACAAGTGCAGTAGCATTCCGTTTTCAAGATTTGTGCCAAGTTATGAGAAGATGATTTGCTTCAATCATCCATTAAGCCTTCAAATCCATTAGTGTTCAAAATGAGACTGCAAATACTTTGTAACATATTTAGTATTACACCAAGCCAGCTTTTTCCTTTCGTGATGAGCTATTTTTAATTGACCTGCTTAATTAAACAGGCTGTGAAAATCAGGATGGATTGGGGGATGTTTATTTTTGAATCTTCCCTGCCTCCCAGGATAGATCTTAAGCTGCTCTTTCCCACTCCAGGGCCTAGCACATGGCAGATACATGACACACTTTACTGTGCCAGCTAGCGGGCCACCTGCAGGGGCGCCCTCTGCAAACTGGCCTAAGTCTGCCGCCCTCCCTGAGTCTCCAGCAGAGAGCAGGCCAGCACCGCTCCCCATGACTTTCTCCTTCCCACTTTGCTCCCTTCTCTCATACATTCCTGCCTTCTACTTGCGCTTGACCATTCCCTCAGGAAGCAGCATGGGCCCCCAGCAGCACCCCAGGCAGCACACTGGGGAACGGGAACAGAAAAGCCTTGAAGTGAGCAGCTGGTACCACCATGGTTTACTCCACAAACCTCAGCAGATCTCATCTTCAAAAGGCTGTGGCTCCACCAGGTCTCCCAGCTGCCTTCTGCCTCCAAACTGAGCCTCTCATTCCCCCAGGACCAGAATACCCACCTCAGTCTCTTCCTCCACAGTGGTCACCATCCCAAGTGACTCAGACATTCCACAGAACACCTGGCACCGTGGTTCCGTGGGTGTCTGTTCTCACAAGTGGCCCAGCCTGATACTGGATGCTGTCACCCAGCAAGGCCTGGGATCCTGCCCTGAAAGCTCCTAATTGTCCCCCTGACACTCAGATGCTGTCCTTTCCATACATGCAAATTAGAAACTCTTGCTTTTCTCAAGCTAAATCAAATACATTCTTCACTCATTCAGCAAAGATTTGAGTTCTTCCAACTCCTTGTGTAGCATCGAGGGGCAGTGAGAGAGGCACAGAGCGAAGAAGGAACACAGCCAGTGAAATTAAGCAAAGATATGAGTCCTGACATGTTTAGTGCTTTAAAGATAATAAGGCTGGGTGGCAAGAGGGATACAGAGAACCCCAGTGCATATGGGGCACCCAGAAAGGGTAGAGAAGCTTGCATGGGGGCTAGACGCCAAAGGCAAGGAGCAAAGCGCAAAGAAAGCCATGTACATGGGCCAAGCATCCAGGTGGTGACCACAGAAGACCCAAGACCCCTCAGCAGGGAAGTTTCCAGAGTGAATGGGAACACTGAGGAGGCCCGTGTGGTGCAAGCAAAAGAAGCCAGCAAAGAGCCGGGAGACGTGACGGGAGGAAATATGCAGGCAGCCCCTGCTGGTGACGCTGAGAGTGCCAGTTTATTCCGAGTGACATGGGGAAAGGGGGGTAGGTACATGACATCACCTGCTTGTGTTTCTCCAGGGTGATCCTGGCTGCAGGGCTACTGTGAGGTCGAACACAGGACCTGGGGCCTGGGATTCTGGACTTTCATGCATTCCAGATGCCAGCCCTCCAGGACCTGACACGGAAGGGGTGGGGTGTGAAGAAGACTCAAAGCTGACTGCAAAGATTTCATCTGCAAAGGCTGGACCTTCCATTACCAAAAGCTCCCTAAGTATCTCCACTCCTGGCTCCAAAATTTTTCTTAACACTCCACTTCAGGTGTCTTAATTTTTTTTTTACATAGACCATGCTTTAATCAAAACAAATGACATTTTATTTAGCTTTATGAGTTTGCTTTTCCTGCTTTTGTTTTGTTTTTCTTTGTATTTGAGACAGGATCTCACTATGCAGCTCAGGCTGGCCTTGAGCTCACTTTGTAGCCCAGGCTGGTCACAAACTCAAAACAATCCTCCTGCCTCAGCCCCCCCAAGTGCTGGGATTACAGGCGTGTGCCACCACATCTGGCCCCTTTCCAGCTTTAATAAACGTGAATAACATAGGTTTCCAAGCAGAGTGAAAATGAATGAATGCAACATACCAGTTCTTCCACAGTGGCAGGGCCATTCGATCTCAGACGCAGTGTCCCTCTGGCAGTGCCAATACTTTCTGCTGATGTTTTTCCAGCTTTTGACCTTGGTCCTATTTCTGCAAACATACAATGAACAAGAAAAGGTAGACATACATTCTAAGGAATTCCAACAGATTATTGTGAAAGTTAATGTGCTTTCTTTCAAAAACTATACAAAAGTTTGCATGGACATATCTTCTTAAAGAATTGCCTAAGGTATTCCTGTCATCCCTTATCCTAGGTGGGAGTCTCTATGATAGAGACAAAAGAAGAGGGAAGGGTATAATAAGCTAGGCCCAGTGTTAGGAAAGGGGAAAAGGACATAAAACAGTCGGTTTTATTGTAAGAGTAAAGAGATACAAGTAGCCAGAAAGCATCAGGACAGTTCGTAGGACTTAGCCCAGCACATGGAGGAGGAAAAGGATTCTATCTCTAACAAGGAGAGAGGTCAAGACCCAACAGTCCTGGTACATACTCCTTTCCCATGGGGTTTTGCATTTGCTCTTTGCAGTGCACCAAAGGTCACCCACTAACTACTCCCCATCCCAAGCTGTAACATAAATGGGTGAAAGGAAAGCTGGGACTAAGGACGGTCTGAGCACACTTGCCCTCTTAGACCACTCCAATAACTGAGTGCCCTGTGGGAACGCAGTCCCGCTTAGCCAGCTGGCCATTCTGTAAAGAAACCAGATACTCAGCATGTATATGAGTCTCCAGAGTGTTCAGTCCAGGCAATCAGGCCACACAAACATATTGCAAAAATAGACGAGGTGCAATTCTAAACACAAGTGACCAGTTTCCACCCACTGTAAGCATCCCCCATGGCAGGGCAGCCATCATGGGGGTCATGAGGCAGGAAGCTGCAGCACAGAACTGCAGATCGCAGAAATCCCAGGAAGACGCACACGGGAGGGTGACGCAAGGGCTCCCGGGTCCGGGCAGAGCTCTCCAGATGCAGCTGCACAGCGCAGCCTTACTGATTTACAGTAATCCTCGTCTTCAGACCCATATTGTTTCCTATTGGGAATGTACACCACAGCCATGAAGGATTTTGCATATTTAATTTTAACTTGCAATTAGGGAAAGACCAAAACATAAAACATGCTTCCCCCGGAAAATAAAATTCAAAGCAATTACTATGCAATGTATACACCAGCTTCCCCTGAGCAAAAGCCTCTCAAGGGTGGCTGAGGAATCTGGGGCACCCAAAGGCTAGTCACCGTGACCCAACAGGTCCCCAGAAGATTCAAGCTGAATCAACAAATCTGCAGCATTGCCATCAGCCTTGCCAGCTACTCCACGCCCTGAGCAGAGAAAGCGTCCTCAGCCGCTCAGCAGAGTTTCAAAACAATGCGCCAAAACAAAGATCAGGCTTTCTGCCCTCAGCATGGGACAAGATTCTGCACCACCAATGCGTCGCCAGCCTGGGTCACTCACCCTGCGAAGGCGCTGAGGTCGGCTCAGACCACGGGTCCTAACCATTTCACCAAAGTCTCCACTCAGTATCATTTCTTTCCAAAACGTTTCTTTCAGGGTAGAAAAGAAACTGTTTCACTAACAACTACATAGAAGTTTCTAACTGGAAAGCAACATATTGGCTTTTTGTCTTATCCAGTGTCCCTTGTAAGTTTTATGAGCATGTGCTATCCCTGAATAACTTAACAACCCCACATTCACTGAAAAACGAGGTTTCTAACATTGACAAAACTAAGGACCAGATGCTGGACTGTGGGGGTTCACAGAGACGTGGTCACCCCTGCCTGAGCAGTGAGCTGGCCTCCCTAGAGGGTGCCTTTGTCTTATCTTGCTCTTCCTGCAGCACTCGCTGCTACAAGGGAAAATGTATGTAAAATAGAAAATTGATTATCAGTAAGCTATCTGTAGTGCAGTTTTAAGCTCACAGAAGAATTAAGCAGAATATACACAAGCTTCACCATGCGCCTGCTTCCCCTGTCCATCTACAGCCTCCCCAGTATCAACGCCCCCATCACAGAGGACATTTTTCACAACTAGTGGGCATAGCAGCACCACCCAACTTCCATGGCTGACACTGGGGTTTACTCTTGACAGCTGACAATGGGGCTTATCCTATGGGCTTGGATAAATATATAATAACATGTGTCCACCATAATGATCCACTGAACAGAATCACTACCCTAAAATCCCCTCTTAACCTGGGATTGGACTGAGCCCAGAACCTCTGTGCATGCTCGGAAGTGCTCAACAACGAGCTACACTCTCAGCTCTGGTCCCAGATTTCTTCAGCACTAGGCACCAGGCAAGCCAACTTCTTGAAAGTGGTATTTCTAAAGTAACCGCTTGGTGGCACCAACGTAGAAGTTACATTTTAAATCCTGGCTTGGACTGACCTCCAGAAAGTCAGTTTTCACCTCTAAGGAAGCAGAAGCCAGATTGCTCCAGGGTTCAGGAGAAGTTGGCTCCTTAGTGCAGAAATACAGACAAGACAGTCATGCTCATTTGCAGTGGGGAAAACAGGTTTTGTGTTTGGGAAATGTTCTGAAGATTCTGAAGTTAACAGTCTGGCCTGCTTTCAGCAGCTGGCCTGCCTAAGCATGTCTGACGGGGCAGGCCAGGCCATAAGCCAGTCACCAGAGTGCTGGATTTACAGGAGGCCTTGGGGCTGAGTCAGGAGAAGGCGGTTCACTGGAGGCCCTGGTACCCAGCCAGCAGCCGGCTGAGTCACTGGCTTCCCTACCTGGGGAAGGTTACCAGGATTCCATCCTAGACTGGAGCACTCCACCCAGAGCTAGAACACTCCACCCAGGGGGCACCGGGCTGCAACTGAAGAAGTTACGTTCGTTCCCAAACCCTTTTTGTGGCAATCCTGTCTGAATCTCATTGCGACTGAATCTAAAAGTACATGAACTGATAAACGTGAAATGGGTTATTGCTAGAAAAACTAGGTTGGCTGCGTTGGAATGCCTCCATAAAAGTGAATTGCATATAATAATTACAATAAAAATAATAATAGGCATGGTAGCCAAGATGACTCTAGGAGACTAGAGAAAAAAAAAATCTTTAAACATCACTTCTTCTAACATCATCACTTCTAACATCATTTCTAAACATCTATCACTTCTATACTACAGTATCACATCTACAACTGTATTTTTTTTCAAGAAAGAGAGCTCACAGATGCTCATTAATGTGATTATGTAGAAAAACTCCAGAGCTAAGGTTGGCACTCAGCAGCATAGCACCTGCCTGGTAAGTCTGAGGTCTGAAGTTCGATTCTTGGTACCAAACAAAAGGAAAAAGAAAAAAACTCCATAGAACAGCAACTTGTGACTTCTATTTAAAGAAAAGTCCTTTTATATCAAGAGTATAAAGTACTACATTTCTATACCTTAAAGTACAGTAAAACATTTATATACATGCATATGAAATATAAGCAAAGATCAGGCTAACATTTAGCTTTCTAAATTTATTACAGTAAAAGATATATTGCCATTAATACTCCTCACAGGGCTCCCCTCCCTTTGAACACTAGCCCATCCTTCTCACCACTTTCTGAAAGAGTTCAGAAGTCTTCTTTTCTTTTTAAGATTTATTTATTTATTTATTTATTTATTTATTTATTTATTTGGTACATATGAAATGTGGTATCAGGGGTCGAGCCCAAGTCCTTGTGCTTGCCAGGCAGGCACTTAGTCTACTGAGCTATCTTCCTAGCCCATGAAATCTTCTTTTGTAAGTATCTTCAGTTGCACTATCTTGGCTGTTCTGATGTCCTCAATGGATGTGAAACATTTCCTTTCATGGTCATTTTGGCTCTGAGGGAAGAACCGGAAGTCACAAAATGCCACAGCGGCAGTAGGGTAGAGGACACACGGCGATGTTTATATTTGACAGAAATTGCCATGAATGTTGTATCTTACTGTTTCTGGCTTTGTTTCTAATATACTGTTTTTGTTTTTGCTCTTCAAAATTGAATTAAATTTAATTAAATGTAAAAAATAAATTTTTAAAACGGAATTTTCACTTTGACTAACTCTGCATGCTGATATCTGCTATCTAAGCCACTACATCGAGGTCAGCAATGTGTAATACAAAGCCCATGGTTGAATACCGCTCATCTTGGCCTTCTAAATGTGTACTGTTTCTAATGTCTTATCAATTATTATTATACTATTTAAAATATTTTTTAAAGTAAAAAAGACAAGAAAAAATTAAGGTTTATTGAAAGCAAGCATTAAGGGCCGGGGAGATGGCTCAGTGGAATAAGTGCTTCCTGACAAGCGCAAGGACCTGAGTTCAATCCCTGGTTCAGCCAAAAAAACAAAAAGGAAGCATTAATGTTTGATTATATGTCCAATCTTGCATAACTATATCTGTTAATCTGAGCAACAGATTTGACAATAAAATTGGTATGTAATATAACATAATATAAATTATAAAATATAATATTTATATTTAAATTATAAACTATAATATGTTATAATTTATATTATACAATATAACAGCTACTGTTAATTTGCTATTCTTGTTTGGAAAATCTATAACTATGTATCATATATTGCTCTGTTTCTGTCTTTATTTCTGCTTGCTTTTGTTTTTGCTCTTCAAAATAAAACAAGAAATTGCCATAAATCATAGATCATGAAGTATGATGACGTTTGCATTTAATAACTCAGATTCTCTCACAAAATGTTCTTACTCACATTGGACGCACATCCCTGTTGCTCCTGGCAATGTGTTTTTACAATTAGTTTTTTTCTTTCAGTTACACATTCTCATCTCTTTAGATCACTCTGGTACGTGTATCACTCTTTATGAGATCCTGATTTAGCTGACATCTGCAGTAAACAGACCAATCTGCAGTCTGCTATACAGAGACAGTCAGATGGAAGATGGGAACGCCTGTCTCAGCCTTACCCTAAAAGCCAAGGCGGAGCCCCTAAGGAAACAGTGCAGGCAGGAGTGGTTTCCAGGAGGAGCACACACAGCACAGCCAAAATCCTCAATGACAGGGCCAGGGAATATAGCTCAGTGGCACAGTGCTTGCCTGGCAAGCACAAGATCCTGAGTTCAATTCCCAGCACCAAACAAAACACAACACAACACAATTAAAATCTTCAATGACACAGCAGGGAGATAGCTCAGTAGGATAAGTGTTTGCCTGACAAATGCAGTGTCCTGAGTTCAATCCCTGGTCCCACAAAAAAAAAAAAAAATCCCCAATGACAAACGGTGCCAAGGTGGGGGCTAAGCACCTCCCACCTCCATGCTCTCCTTGGTTGGAGTATGAGGCTTACTGCTAGACAAGGACAAAGAGGATGATTTCAATAGGAGATGGCCCAGATGAGCACTAAATAGCAACGGTTGCCCAGTGAGCAGAGACAGCTCGGGGCTGCAGCTCAGGCTCAGAGGACTTGCCTGGTGTGTAGGAGGCCATGGGTTAGATCCCCAGCCCTGTACTGGGGAAATATAAAGAGAACCCACCCAGAGATGCCCAGGGAAGGATGGAAGGCTTAAGCTTTAGCAAAGGTTAACAGGGGGGCCTAACAGGAGGGGACTTCCGAGCGCGTGTGAAGCCTGGACAGCAGTGGGCAGCAGTGAGGAAAGGGCTGTGCGAGGGGCTTGATGAGGAGGAAAAAGAGGTGGGAGAGGAGAGCTACCAGGGCCACTGTGGTGGTAGAAAGGAAATTCAGGGTCATCTGTAGTTCCAAACGGTGGAGCAGAGGTTGTTTTAACATTTCTCATTAGACTTCACCTAAAAGGCTGTCCCCACTTCCTCTCGTGAAGACCGAGACCTAACCACAGAGGTCTGGTCATTTTCAAATGTGGAACACAGCGCCAGCGAGGGGTGCTCTCCACGGCAGGAAGACTCACGGCTATGGGTTCGCCCATGATGGGACTCAGAGGCTTTGAAATTCATCAGACTGGGCACTTGACACATCTGACACGAGAGGTTTACCCTTACCCGTTGTCTATGTGGTACTCGGTGTGCCAGATAGAACTCATCAGTGCTGGCTGCCTCAGTGCCATTTGGGGCAAAAACCGCTTGTCATTGCTGGTGCTTGTCACACCTCCGAGAACCAATGACAACATGTACTCCTGTATTTTGGCCAAATCTGTCCTGCTATCCATAAGATAGTGGCTAAAAATGCAGGCTTCAAAATCAGAGCACTGATTCAACACAAACTGTGTGGACTGAGGAATTCTTGCCTCTAAAATGAGAATTACAGGGGCTGGGGAGATGGCTCAGTGGAATAAGTGCTTCCTTGGCAAGCACAAGGGCCTCCCTGGTTCCACCAAAAATAAATAAATAAAATAAAATGAGAATTACTAGCACCGTTGAGGCTGCCCTAGACTAACGGGTATAGGGCTTCACTTCCTCCCTCCCCACCAAAACCATCTCCTGTGGATTTATGTCTGACAATGAGAACTATGCAAAGGTCCCTCTTCAGATGTTCAGAAATATATGGCTTCCAACACCAGAGGAAAAGTCCCTTTATTCAATTGTTCTTCTCTCTTCCGTGAGATATGATTTCTCCCTTCCCTGCAAAGCAGAGCAGAGACCGTAACCCAGCCTTCTAGGGCTCCATGGGATTCCCGCGATGTGCATGCAGGAGAGCATGCCATGGGTCATCCCCAGGGTGGGCCTGTGAGGTCCATCTCCTAGTGGGGAGGGCTTGGAGGAAAGGAGAAGAGCATCCGGAGGGGCTGGAGACCCCTGAAGTGCCAGTGCCTTGTGTCTCCTCTGTTAAAGTCAGGTGGTATCTCATGCCCAAGTGATGGGACACCTCACCAATCCCTCCCAGAAAAGAAATATACAGTCACTCCCTGACTGACCATTCACCCACTCACCAAGCTCAGTATCAGTTCCTAGAGTTCCCATCTCAAGGGATATAAGGCCAAGACAAACACTATAAGAACCAGGTGGAGACTCAGGCAGTACACACAGCCCTGCTTCTCAGAGTGTGCAAAGCTGATCTGACTCTGTTGATTCACACTAACCAAACTCACAAGCAGCAGAGGTCACACATCTGTGAAACCTCTTTCCCATATATCAGCCCCAGAGCGCTTACATAAAACTGCAGCTGAGTAAAGTAAGGACCCTTTCCTCCAGTTATACAATTTATACACAGAGGAGCAAGTTGGGAGCTCAGGCGCCCTGATTCTGAGACCCACGCTCTCAACCACTTCGTCCACAGGTGTCAAAGGTCCAGCTGGCTTCTGCACTTCCTCCTCACAAGCCTGAGGCTTCCTGGAGAATGTGAAGTCCAAGCAGAAACACAGCCTCTAGGGAATAGGGAGTGGGCAACACTAGGTGGGAGAGTGGGCAGGGAAGAGAGGGAGAAAAGGATGATCAGTGTCAGCAGGGTCACAGCGTCTGCGAGCCAGCAGCCGAAAGTCCCAGTCTTTCCCAGTGGGCGACTCTCAGGTCTAGCCTCCCAGCGATGACTCACTTGGAATACCCTTCCCACTGCACACAGAGCAGCTCAGTGTGGTGGCAACAGATCAGAGGGCGAAGCCCGAAGGCCAACTGTTCCAGGCAAAGCTGGAAATAGGAGGTTGACCCAGGACCTGCGAGCCACACGCTGACTTCTTAGCTGGGCAGTACTTTCAGTTCCGTAGAACTACATCACCAACTTTTTTAAAAGTGCATGATTTCTCATAAAAATTCAAATCATAGGGTTCTCTTGGAAAGCAACACATCTTTACAAGACACCGATACTTAGGATCAGCTACTTACCTGGGTTTGTAGCTCATTTTCAAATGAACTCTCAAATGGCCAAAGTCAAGCACGTACACTGTGTTTATACTAGTGTTCGTCTCCCAGTACAGCTGTATTTCAAGACTAAATACGCACACCAAATAAGCAGTATATTTCAGGTAGGTATAGTAACATAAACTGTTCAGGGAAAGTCAACCTCCTGTTGTTCTCTGGCTTTGGTTTTGGCTTTTGTGTGGCACTGGGAATTGAATCCAGGACTTCACACAGAGCTACTGCCCCTGCCTTTTCTTTCCTTTTGCTTTTTAGGGCAGGGCCTCACCAAGTCACCCAGGCTACTAGGCTCAGATTGTCATTCTCCTCCTACCTCAGCCTCCCAGAATATGGACTGCTAGGGCATGCCACCACACCTGGCTTAAAGATCATTTTTTAACATGGCCCAGGTAAGGGGCTTTCTTGATCTCTTATACACTAACATGAGATAGGTAGTATTATAGTCCTAATTTTATGACTGAGAAAACTGAAGCTTAGAAAAATGAAATTCTACCAGGATGACAAACAGCTGGTAAGGAAAGCAGGAATAAAAAGCTAGGCAGGGTTATCTTAGAGCCACTATTTAGCTGTGCATTCTATTAAAAATCATGAGTTGCTATGGGTAACAGATATTACAGGCTCATCTTCCCAGTACCCACTGGTCATTAAGGATTAATGTGCTTCAGGGAAAGCTTGCTGCTCCCAGCCTCAGGGACGGGACATGGGGATGGACCACACCAAATGATCCCTGTCAAAGTGCTGGTCCGAGAGGTGGGCACATGACAGTCAGGAGGTCAGACATGCCAAGAAATTTGCTACCACCAGCACCACTGCTGGGCTATGCATTTATAAGATTCCCTTCTCTGCTTCAGCGATTTGGAAGAGCTCCCACTGCCTCTATCCAAACAATCTCACCAATACAGAATTCTACTAAGTTGGCGAAGCGAGCTTGGCCAACCACAAATGACACTATCCAAGAGTCCCCATGCTTCCTTTCCCGTGTCCACCCCCTGCTACCTGGAAGCTTCTCATAACAGCTGACAAAATCTCACTTGGGTCCAGAATCTACAATGTTCACTGTACAACTCCCTTTTTCCACGTGTCCCTCCATCTCCTTCATATCTCAGACTGCTTTAGGCTTAAAAAAAAAAAAAATAGACAGGTTCTAGGACAGATGAAAAGTGAAGGAAAGAGGGGAGTGCTGGGGCCACCTGCATGACATGGCAGTTACTGTCTGTTGGATCACAGAACACGTAGCAAGCCCTGCAGGGTTCTGTGACGAGACCACACTGCACATGTCAAGGCCTGGACCAGAAAACTGCCAGAAACTTTCTTGTCCTTCAGTGAAGTTTTCATATGAGTAAACCTAGGCTTGTTACTTCTAACCCCCTGAAACTGCAGGCCACTCACATGTGTCTCTTGAGAAAGACTCACAGCTTTCATGCAGGGGAAGATGTATCACTAAAATAAATACAAATCTCTAGACTCCAAGATGAAGAAAGTAAGGGATCAGTTTTTAGAAAGAATAGTAGCTAAACTATTTTTACCTTTGTACTCATTTTACACTGCAATATAATTTTATCACAAGAATTTAAGAAAGAAAAGTTGTTTACCTGTATTACTGGCTTAACACATGTTTTCCTCCTACACTTAGAAAAGCAAAGTAGTTTCCGAGACAGGTCTTGTCAATCTGAAGACTTAATAGAATACAATATTCTGTCACAGATACAGCATGGACCCATTTATGTCATTAAAAACTATTCAGTGAGGAAAGACATAAAGTGCCGGGTGCAGTGGCGCATGCCTGTAATCCCAGCACTCAGGAGGCTGAGGCTGGAGGATTGTTACGAGTTCGAGACCAGCCTGAGCTACAAAGTGAGCTTAAGTCCAGCCTGAACTGCATAGTGAGATCCTGTCTCAAAAAGAAAAAAAAAAAAGAAAAGAAAAACATAAAGTGGAAAACCATAAAGCCACTCTATTTTCTCCCATTTCCTAGGATCTTAGCCTTCTTTTTGATAATAATTGCTCTCTAGTTATTAAACTTAATATGCTCATCTTATACTTAGATTTTTAAAATCACAAAAGGCCTCAAAAACAAAGGTCAGGCATAATCCACCCAGAAGTAACCAGCTAACAGTTTGATACACATATTATGTTTCTGTAATTAAAGACTGCTTTTACAAACATGGGATATTACCATACATTATTTTAAAATATATTCAGTTAATACATCACAAACATTTTTTAATACATGAATGGAATTGTCTATCTGCTTAATTCTTTCTGAAAACACCCTCTGACCACAATTTTGAGCATTACTCAGCAGACACATTTTTCTATAAGTCTATTAAATTTCTTTCTTTCTTTCTTTCTTTTTTTTTTTTTTTTTGCGGTATCCAGGATTGAACTCAGGACCTTGCACTTGCCAGGCAAGTGCTTATTCTACTGAGCTATCTTCCCAGCCCCTATGTAAATTTCCATTGTAAAAATATTCTGGTAGAATACTTATTGATACATTGCTGCTTTTCTCATATGTCACATTACACTCATACTATTCAACCACATTAAAGAAAACACTTGCATTTGGTATCCTCTCTTACACCTTTA
This sequence comes from Ctenomys sociabilis, assembly GCA_004027165.1. Lineage (NCBI taxonomy): Eukaryota > Metazoa > Chordata > Mammalia > Rodentia > Ctenomyidae > Ctenomys > Ctenomys sociabilis. The sequence goes on along the minus strand of PVKA01006045.1, from coordinate 55,272 downwards.
TACCACACTTCTATTTCAATTACTGAATTAGAAACAGACACCTTGGCTGGTTGCTGATCCCAAGTGCTCCTTAAAATACCTTCTACTTACAGAAATTAATTACTCTTTAGGGCAAGCACCTTGGAAAACAGTCTCCACAGTTCTTAGCACTACAGATCCTAATAAATGCACTTTCCTCAGATTAAAAATATGCACATTTAATAAAACTTTTTTTTTTTTAATAAGAGCTTATGTGGGCCAGGGAGATAGCTGCGAAGTATAAGTGCCTGCCTGGCAAGCACAGGGTCCTGAGTTCCATCCCCTGTACCAAAATTAAAGAAACAAAGAAACAAACAAGAGCTTACAACTGAAACAGAAATAGTGCACATTTCTGTGTCCAGAGGGTCTCACACTGAGCACACACTGCTCCTCTGACTCAGTGCACACCTGCCATACCTGCCACACCTGCCACACCTGCCACTCACCACCCCCCACCACCCTGACTCTCTCTTTTCCCAAAAGCTCTTTGTAGCAAGTATCAAAACAACATCTGCTGAGATAGGACAAGCCAGAACTTCCCTCCTGTAAGGACAATTAAGGGACACGATCTGTCTGCCATTCTGAAATTTGTCACAGTAAGCCCATTAAACCTTGACCAAAACACACAGGAGGGTAAGCACTGCGGTCAGATTTTTTTTTTTTTTTTTTTTGCATTTAAGACTGAACTTTCCACTCTTTCCCCAAAACCATCCCTACACCCCAAGGACTGCATCCCACATCATTGCTATCCTGGGCCCTGAGTGGGGCTGAGGAGCAGCTCCTGCTGCAGCAGCTTCTCTCCTCTCCAATGACCTAAGGGTCCTCACTCCAGCTCTTCCCACTTCCAGCCCCAGAGCGCTGCTGGGGCCCTCGTTCTCCTCAGATCTCCCACTGTACCTGCCTTATCATCTCCGCAGACTTTGCCCATGACACAGCAGCATCTGGGATGCACCTTACAATAGCACGTCCAGGGCTTTCATAAGTAGCTCACAGCTTCTCCTCCGCTCAAGTACAGTCACATGGATGGTGGAGGTTTAATTCCAAGATCTGTTTCAGCACATCACTCTTCAGTTTCAAAATCTAAATGATGCCCCATTGCCCTCTAAAGCAAGTTCATATTCTCTCTCTAGTTTTCAGCGCTTTTCCGCATAAGGCCCTAAGCAGCTTTTGCAGTGCAATTTGCTATCGTTCCTGCACAGCTAAGCTCCTCGCTGTCCCAGCACTTTCCCCGGAAACTCTTCCTTTTCTATAATCACTTCCCCATCCCCAAGGCCAAGTTCAAGTGCAGTTTTCCCCAGGAATCTTTCTCACCAAGTGTAGCTTACCTCTAACTTCCCCTTCTCTAGATACCCATTTACATTTCTGTAATAGATTTTAAATTTAACTCCACAATGCTGGATATCAGAAATGTTGAACTGATTCTGTCTCTGAGCCCCCATCCGCAGCCGGCACATTGGACAGGAAATGCAGTTTGGGTTTTGTTACACACGTCTTGCCCTCCCCCTCCCAGGATGCAGAGGGCAGGTGTTGCTCACCACAGACCACGGTGGAGCCCACGCTGCAGCTCCAGTCACTGCGCCCATCTGCACAGCAAGTCCAGAGCACAGAAGGTCTGTAACCTTGGACTACAGAGCCACGGCTCTGAAGGCTGAGTGTTCTCTCAGATGTCCTGCTACTCCTCACGGGGAGGGACTGGTTCATGACATTGATGGGACCTGCCATAAACCATATGTCCCATGGCCATCTCTTTGAAGACCTTTCTTTCCAATCCCACTGCTTTCTCCTTACCAAATCCCTCTTGAAACCTTAGAACCCTCCCAGTCATGGATGGGCCTGCTCTTGGAGTAACTGCACTTTATTTAAACATGCATTTCAGCAAATGTTTAGTCTTTCAAAGAACCAGCTTTTTTTATTTGTTAATTCTTTGAACTGTTTTCTTTGTCTCAATTGAATTAATTTCTGCTCTAATCTTTATGATTTCTTCCCATCTTTGGGCTCTGGGTTTGGTTTGCTCTTCCTTTTCTAGATGTTGAAGGTGTGTTTATTTGTTCCCATTCTGTTTTCCTAATGTGAGTTCACAGCTATGAATTTCCCTCTGAGAACTGCTTTCATCGCATCCCATAAATTCTGATAAGTTGTGGTTGAATTTTCATTGAATTGTAGATACTGTTCAATTTCTTATTTAATTTCATCTGTGCCCCATTGATTGCTGAGTAGGGTGTTGTTTAAGTTCCATGTATTTAGGTGATTTTTCTGGTTTCTTTTGTCATTTATTTCCAGTTTCACTGCACTGTGGTCAGATAATATGCATGGGATAATTTCTGTTTTCTTGCATATACTTAAGCATGACCTATGTGGTCTATTTTAGAAAATGACCTTTGTGCAGCTGAAAAAAAATGTGTATTAAGTTGTGGTTGGGTGGAATGCTCTGAATATGTCCACCAAGTCCATTTGTTCCAAGCTCTGGTTCAGTTCTGCTACTTCCTTGCTAATTTTTTGTCTGGTTGACCTATCTTTTTTAGATAAGAGGATGTTAAGGTCTCCTGTTAAGACTGTGGTATAGGATATTAGGTTTTTCATGTCCATTAAGATTTGTCTTATATAGTTGGGTGCTCCTGTGTTTGGTGCATATACATTTGTGAGTGTTAACTCTTCCCCTTGAATTTTTCCCCTAACCAGTGTACAGTGGCCTTCTTTATTCCATTTGATCATTCTTGGTTTGAAGTTGACACTGTCTGAAAACAGGATTGCTACCTCTGTATTTTTCTGAGCTGCTGGGGCATGCAGTATTGTTTTCCATCCTTTGATTTTCAGCCTATGAATTGCTTTATGAGTTGAGTGTGTTTCTTGTATACAGCATATTGTTGGATTTTGTTTCCTGATCCACTGTGCAGTCTATTGAGTCCATTCACATTGATGGTTATAATTGAGATGCCTTGATTTACAGTTGACGTGTTATTTACCTGCCTTTGTTTACTCCTTTTTGTCCTGTGTGTGCCTGATTTAGTGGGTTCTGTGTTCTTGTTCATGGAGTTCTGATCATTTTTGTCCTTCTCTAGAAAATCTTTCAGTAGTCTGTGTAGGATTGGCTTTGTCATCATGCAATTTTTTAGTTGTTCTTTTTCATGAAAGTATTTCACTTCTCCATCAAACTTGAAAGAGAGTATGCCAGGGTATAGTAGGCTGGGCTGGAATTTGTTTTCCTGGAGGACTTGAAGTGCTCTGCTCCATGCTCTTCTTGCCTTCATGGTTTGTGAAGAGAAGTCGGCTGTAATTCTGATGGGTTTTCCTTCGAATGTGATCTGCTTCTTTCTCTAGCGACTTTCAGTATATTATTTTTATGCTGAATTTCTGGGATCTCCACTATGATGTATCTCAGTGTGTTTTTAATTGTGTTGAAGTTATTTGGCATTCTATATGCTTCGGTTATCTGAATGTCAGATTGTTTCCTCATATTTGGGAAGTTTTCTGCTAGTACTTCTGCCCATATTCTTTTTATATCATTTGAATTGACTCCATCCTTCTCATTGATGCCTATTAGTCTCACATTGCTCATCTTTGCATCGTCTTACAAGTGATGAATTATTTTTTCCTTCATCCTAGTTGTTTTTAAGAGATCCTTTCTTACCTTTTCACAAGCTGCACCAGTGTCTTCAAGATCTGAAACTCTGTCTTCACTTTCACTCAAATGGTTTTGCAGGCTTGTGGTTGAGATTTTAAGTTCCTCTATATGTCTTTGACTCTGCTTCATGCAATCTGTTTCTTTCCTGTATTGTTCACTCAAGGAATCTGTCATTTTTCTAATCTCCTCTCTGTATTTTTATCAATGTCCCCTTTAGAAGCAGTTTTTAATTGTTTTACTGCAGTTTTTTTCAGATAGGGTTTCTCCATATGTTTCTGTATTTGATTCTTTACTCCAGATGTTATGTATTCAGAGATTTCTTTTTTTATTTCAGAAATAAATTCTAGGACTAAACAAAAAAAAAGGGGGATACAAAGGAAGGATCATTCTGTATTTGTATATACAGAATAGTTAGGATAAATATGCAGCTACTTTTGCATAATTCTATGAGAAGAAAGATTTGCACTAATAGTGTTTGGACAGGATATCCTGTCTGCTTCTTGTACTATGGATAACCACTAGGAAGATAACAATGTAAAAGGTATTAATTACTGAACCTGGCCTATAAATCAGCTTTGAAAAAAAAAACATAGGTATACAGCTACATTCTCTTAATTCAATGAATAGAGGCATCTGCTCTAATAGTATTTGTAAATAGAATATCATGTCTGCACCTGGTACAACAAATAACCACTAAGAAAACAATATGCAATGTATTAATTATTGAATCTGTCCTACTCATTTGATTTGAAACTGTCTCATTGCTATTTGTTCTTCAATAAAATTATGGAGAAAAAAAGAAATAAATTCTGCTCTGAGTTCCTCTATACCTTTCTGCTGTTGTTTCTTTACTTCTGCCGCTATTAATTCCTACATTTCAGCTGAGCTAGTGTCCTCTGTATTTGTTCTGGGTGGCTCGAGGCCTGAGATTGCATTTTCCTCATTGTCTTTATCATTTTGTATAGCACTGACCTCTTACCTTTGGTGTAGAGCTTTGGTGCAGTTATAACCTTAGCACCTACTGAAATTTGGGTGCAGCTCTATTAGGTTTGAATTTATCCAGTTATGCCTGGCTTGGGTCTAGCTGTTGTGCTCAGCTCCTACCTGCTGCAGCCCTTGGAAGTGAACCTGTTGTGCCCCTCCGTTGTGCCCCTGGCCCATGGGGCACAGGGGAGCACAGAAACTCTCCCACACACTAGCCGGGCCTAGGCTTGGGATGGATATAGGGGTCTCAAGAGCATCGCAGAAGTTCTCACTCACTGGGCAGGCTTGGGGGCAGGGGTTCCAGAAGGGTGGAGGGGTCCTGAGGGCGTGGTAGAGGGTCTCAATCATGAAGCATGCCTGAGTTTTGGTCCGGAGAGGTCCCGTGGGTGCAGGGAAGCTGGAAGCCTCTCCCACACGCTCGTTAGGCCTGGGCTGGGCTAGATGCGGTATGCCGGGTGGGCTGTACTGGGTCTGCAGGGGCGGGAGAGGTCCGCAGAACCCGCGGCAAAATCTCTCTTGCACAGCAGGCCTGTTCTTGATCCAGTGAGAGCAGGAGAGAGCAGAAGCTTCCCCACATACTCGCGGGGCCTGGGGATGGGCAGACCTCACATTTCAGTAAATGTCACTATAGATAAGGAAGTGACAAACAATATTAGAGCTCAAGCTATCCTTGTACTACTAGTCCACTTGTAGCAAATTACCTAACTGCCCAAGGCCTTAGCTTACTTTTCTGGAAGACCCTCATTGGAACAGCATGAAGGTTCAATCAGGTCACAAGGACAGTGGTCCCAGTAACAATGGCTTGCATCTGGGGGCCACTCTGTGTCTGGTGCTGTTCTAAGCACTTTACACACACAAGGTAACACCCAAGATCACACAACTAATGAACATCAGACAAGAAATCAAACACAGGTAGTTTTGTTCTGCATGTGGGCCTTTCACCTCCACACCAAATTGCTTCTACTAAGTCTTTAGTCAATGGTAGCTATGACTGTCAACAAAATATTTGACTCTTGGTATAAATGGTGAGCTCCTTAAAGACAGCAAACTCATTGACCTCACTAACAAACACTATGGGGAAATGCTTCCATTTCAGGATGGCTGTGAGGATTAAATGATGCCACTCAGAAGGTTCTTAGACAAGTCAGTATTGGCTACTGGTGTGACCTACTGGTAGGTTTCATTATTTGATATAAGATGTTATCATATCTTATGACAGTACCCTCATCTGAAATGCCAAGGACAAGAAGTGTTTCTGACTGGAGATTGAGGAACATTCGCTTACACAGAATGAGGCATCTTAGGTAGGGGAGGGCTGAGTCCACACACACAAAGTTCATTTGTGTTCCATACACACCTTTCCACACAACCTAAAGATCATTTCATTCAATATTTCTAGTGCACCCATATTCTGACTACAACCCACCTCAAGAGATCAGGTTTGGGATTTTCTACTCATAACATCAAATTAGTGCTCTAAAAGTTTCAAGTTTTTGGATCAGGCATGCTCAACCTAAGGTAACAATAGCTAACTTTTACCAAAGTGTTACTCTGTGTGAGGGACTTTTCTATGACCTCTCCCCCCCCCATGGGTATAATCACTCCAGCCTCACAACAGCCTGAAGTGTTAGATACCACTATCATTGTCACTTTCTGTATGAGAAACCCACAGCACAGAAAGGTCAAGTCATTCTCAATGTCATGTGAATCACACAGCCAGGATCTGGTAGAACCTACATACATACTCAACAACTACATTTTGTCCTTTTGTAGCTTCTTCCATGGTGTCCAGTAAAGTCTGACAATCTAGATTAGACGAGAAGCAGCAAAAGCATTTCTGGAAGTTTTTCTTTTATCTTTTTTGTCTAGAAATAGCATGAATAATAAATAGTGCTTTTTAAATGTTTGAAATGTCTAGCTGAGAAGCCAGAGTTTATCCACATGTCAAGTAGGCTCTGCCTTTGAAATGAGCACATCAGTGAGGCTGAATCACAAAGATGAGGTCTGAGATCTCCAGCTGTGAATGACTCACAGAATTAAAGTGCACTTCACATACTTCACATCCTATCCTGATGGACGCACCACACAGAAATGAAGGCTCTAAAACAAGACAGAGCAGATCTGTTGCCAGGAAATCTAAACCCAAAATTAATGTTTGGGGAGATAACTGTTTTCTTTCGACTTCCTTCCTCCTTGTGAAACCATGGAACTACCTCATGTCTCCTTCCAAAAACTTCCATAAAGGGCAACAATCACAAATTAAACACATTCTCGGCATATGTGAGGTCAAGATTCATTCATGCAAAGCAAAGTGAAAGCTTCATGGATTTCATAGTGATTTTGCTGAAAGAGAAAGTTCTCCTAGGGACATGAACCAGCTGTAGCAGTCTAGTCTTAGGAGTCCAGATGAAGAGTGGATTTTTATAGCCTCAGGAAATGTAGGTTTACAGGGCAAAGTGCGGGGTAGGGCTTGCTGTGTCCCATTCCATTGGCAAAAGGGGAAAGGAAGTGAGCCATGCCCTAAAAACTACCATGACAGACATTCCAGCTGATGAATGATGCGGCTAGAATGGCCACCACCCATGCAGGGCTGGAAGAAGGAAAATCGGGATCAGAAGGCAGCTGACAGAAGAAACCATGTGAGGTATGGGAGCATTCCCACTACACTACAAATTTTCAACAAGTCACCTAAACTGGTGGCTTCCAAGCATTCTTTGCTGTGAGTCCCAGGAAGAACACACACATTACAGTGTAGCCTACGCATGTTCACTAACCTTTGTAACAAAGAACACTTATGCACACCATGTGCAAAGCACCATGACAACTTAAACTCTATTCACTTTGTGTTTTAAACACACTGGTCAAAGACTCAATCATTTAAAAGCAGTGATTTAAACTCTGGCCAGCCCAGGGGACCCTGGAGATACACTTTTCAATGGAACTTTATTTCCCCAAAGAGCCCCAAAGCCTCCTTCAATGCTGTAAGAGAAAAATACTTTATTCTACATGCTCTGGAGACAAAGGGTTTGTTCTATGTGTCTTGTCCAATCCTCCTCTTACAAATGTACCAGTCACACTGCACAAGAGCCTACCCTAGTGATGTGAATTTAACTTAATTATCCTTTTACATATCCTTTACAGCTCCAAATGCTAGTCCATTCAGAGGTGCTGGTGATCAGCCAGTGAGATAGCTCAGCAAACTAAGCATCTCCTTAGGCAAGCACAGGGACCAGGGTTCCATCCCCAGTACCACATGCCACACTGGCCCTGCCACACTGGCCCTGCCCCTGGGTACACTGAGCTGGCCACCAAGACCTGGCATGGTGGTGCATGCCTATAATCCCAGCACTGAGGAAGCTGAAAACAGGAAGATCACTACAAGTCCAACCTATGTAGTGAGACCCCTTTACCACACACACACACAGACACACACACACGCACACATGCATACACACACACACACACGCATGCACATGCGTGCACACACACACACACACACACACACAAGAAAAGGGCCAGGAATATAGCTCAATGGTGTAAGTACCTGCCTGGCAAGTACAAAGTCTAAGTTCAATTCCTGGAACCCTCCCTAAAAATATAAAAATTAAAGTACTGGTGACTAAGATTTCAACATCTGAATTCTGAAGGGTGAAATTAAGCTATAATAACGTATTACACTGTCATCTCCCCAAAATACAGGAAGCACAGATTGGCCCTGTCTTAGTATTCATTATGTCTAACAGAGTATTCAGAATGCAAGGGATTCTCTGCAAATAACTTGAGGGATATGTAATTAAAGAATCTTCCCAGAGAGTACTATGCGTCCAAATCCAATGGCCAGTACCAAGAAAAGCGTGACCCTCTCCCTGAAATAAGTTTGATACTGCCACTGTCTCTATGCAGTTCACTGCCAAACAGCTATGAAGTGGCACTCAGTGACTAGCAGAAAAACTAAATTTCTTAAGGACACACATCCAAAGCCACTGGCAATGCCCTCCTCCCTCCCAGTCTATTCCAATGCTCCCAGACTGTGGCTTAGCACACACGGCAGAAGTCAGTTTTGAAATCAAGAGGAAAACACAGGAAAGAGGGCAGCAGACTTCTTTCCAGATGGAGGGAAAGAGAAGCCAAAAAGAAAGCAAAGGCGCTATGAGGTAGTTTGTACACATACCAACTGGCCCAGGTGAACATGCTCATTAGGGGACCACCCACTCGGGCTCCCCCTCCTGTCCCTCTCTCAGACAAGAGCTTTCTTTCCCCCCATAAATATATTCTGCTCAAAAAAGAAAAAAAAAGAATGTACTCATTATATATCGTGAACCAGTACTAATACGAGAACAAAGAAGGAAAGAAGAGAGAAAGAAAGGGAGGGAGGGAGGAGGGAGGGAGGGAGGGAGGAAGATGGGGAGGGAGATGGGCAGAGAAGTCAAGAGAAACCAGCACTGCTTTGCCTACTGAACATGGTGTTAGAACTTAGGAAAAATTGTAAAATGGACACATTTCTCTCCTACCTGGAAAGAAATTTCCCCCTCATCCTTCTGTGTGATTTGGGGTACAACTGTGTGACAGATTGTATCAACTTGAGCAAGAAGCACCCAACTGATAAAATTAGCACAATTCTGGGTGTGGTTGAAGGGGCTTCCTGAAGGCAGGAAGACAGACCCACCCTGTCTGTGAGTGACACCAGCCAACAGGAGGGTGTCCTGGGTGGCATAAAAGGGAATCTAAGAAGGAGGCAGCTTCTGTTTCTCTGGAGGAGCTCCGGTCTCTGCCCTCATCTTGCACGGAGTCTCCTGGCTTCCTGTGCTGACTCTTCAGCCTTGCACTGCAGAGCCTTTGGCCTCTGACACAAATGTGGACTTGGACGCTGAGCTCCAGGCCTTCAACCCTTGACTGGATCCTTGGACGCCCATACACACACAGACAGCTGTTTTGCACTTTTGTACCTGACTGGGCAGCCAGTGTAAGCCTGCTTTGGAAATGTATTTCTACATCTTGCACTAGATCTGCTGCTCTAGTGAGTACTGACTGAATCGGCCTGCCTTCTTCACTGGGTATATGACCTAGTCAGTTCACCTCTTTCTCCTAGGAGTTTGAATCCTGAATGAAGTGACATGAAGACAAACAACTGGAAGTCATCAAGCCAGGGCCATGAAAGCTTCCTGATGCACACATCCCAGAAGGCTTCTGGCCTTCCCAAGGCTTGATCAACTCTCTATGTTTGAGACCTATCTGGTGCAGTCCAATAAAAGTCTTTCCCTTAAACCAGAGCATGTTTCCTCTGTAGCTCTCTATGAATCTTCACTTGTATACTGACTCCTGCACGTAGGCTGCAGAGGTGGCGGTAAGGATCCCCCACCCACCCCAGAGAGGTCAGCTCACAACCCTAGCTATGTCCCTGCAAAGCAATGCCCAGCTGTATTTTGGGTTCTGGTCCACATGTCTCCCCTAGCTAAATCCTTGGGAGAGTTGATAGAAAAAGTCAAAATACTGATGTGCAGCTGGTAAGATCTTAGGAATGCTTTCGCTTCAGCCAAAGTGGCTTACATGAATGCAAAGAAAATTCTGCCCCACTTAGATCAGTCTTTTCCCCTGGTGGGACTTCAAGATAACAGAGAGTCAGACAATCATGAAGGACTGTGGGATCTGAATTTTTGGCTCTGAGTCAGTGATAATGCTTGAAAACACAGGAAGAAAGGAAGGAAACAGTACAAGATTAGGACCAAAAGAATTGGGGGAAGCCTGAGCCCCACATACCTCCTAATACATACCCCCCTCCCCAGAAGGAGCTAAGCACTGAGGTGAAGGGAGAGGATGAAGAACAAGCCAGCTTTGCTTTCACTCCAGAGGTAAAAGGACAAGCAGTGGATTTAGGGCTAGCGGACAAGCAGGCAGAAAACTCAGAGAGAAACTCTCGGGCTAGGTCCCAGAGCCCAGACCCAAACAACAGACTAGAAGGCGCATATACCCAGGATGACCAAAAAATTCTGGTTAACATTAATTTTTTTTAATTTAGTATAGTACAATTTATTATAGTATCATCGATCCCCCTCACTTTGAACACACTTATCACATCCTTGTCAATTTCTGAAGCAGTTCTGTAAGACCCCTTTTGTGAATGTTTTTAGTTGTGTTGTCACGGGTGTCTCCATGTCCTAATTTGATTCCCAGTGCTTACTTTTCCTGGTTATTTTGACCTTGGGGAACAGCCGGAAGCTTTGCGGCGCAGATCCAGTGGACACGGTGAATGGGGACACAGCATGATGTTCTCACCAGTGTGGCTTTCCCTGAGAGAGGCCGTGGCAGCAGCACACACTGTATTTTGGTCACACCTCATAAAGACATTCCTGAAAGAGGACTTCCAGAAGTGCTTCCAAAAGTGGCAGGCAGGATGGGATAAGTGTGTTCGGACAGAGGGACAGAATCTGCAGGGGATTCATGGAAATGTGTCTTATACCACAATAAATTTTCAAATTTAAATACATACCATATTTTTTTGATTAGCCCTTTTACACGAAGTACCCCAACCCACAGCACCAACAGAATATGGGATTCTGAAATATGGCCCTATTAGAAAAATCCTACCCAGGGTGCTTTGCAAACATATTCATTAAATTCATAGGGTAACACAGAGCAGGTTTGATAGCAGGAAGGCACATGAGCCTGTTAACTACTCCCCAAATCTCTGATATTGAAGCTAAAAAACTAATCATACACTGATAATAGCTAAACACAATGACCTCTGCAATAGTCAAGGCTATCAGCAACTTGTATGTAGAATAAGGTGAAACAAAAGCCTTACACAGAGACACCAAGACTGAAGAAAGATTTATATGCATTCAACAGGGAAAAAATTGAAAAAGATTACCTCTGGGAAACAAATGCATTAGAAATAAATGTAGGAAGGTGTAGGAGACACTTCCTGGTCCTCGCCTCAGTCCAAGAAACCAATATTTGTAATCCCAAAGTTACGTTATTGGAATCTCATCAAGTTGATTCCAATCTACCACTTTCCATGCAGCCCATGGCGAAAATGAGGACACTAAATTATATTTTTAATCATCGGGGAGTCGAGGGGCTCTAAGTCCTGCCATGGCATGGCTTTCTGGAACCAAGAGAGCGACCCAGGGCCTCACCCGGTTTTTATTCAGTGAGGGAGTGGTTTGAGGATTGACTGAGAATTGTGGGAAGTAGGTGACTACTGTGAGCTGAGCTAGGTGTGGGGCCTACATTTACCTCTGCCACATGCAGAGAGGATATGCAGAGAGAGTAATCTGCATTATACAGTATTTAATGTTTTGGGAAGGATAGGGCTTCAGCTTTGATGTAGTCTTTCAAGCCCCAGGAAGTCCTAGCCTCTATCTTGAGGCTCGATCCCAGCTGGCAGCGCAGAACATTAGCTCTACCATCCTGTCTCCACCCGGCTCACGTTAAGGAGCAGCAGGCTTACCAGGAAAACACGCATGCCACCTTCAAAGACTATCACCAGCACCTCAGCTGGACCAATACACATTTCTTAAGGCCAATTGAAGGATAAACAGAAGTCCTAGCCAGCTCTGTACATAACAGTATGAGGAAATAGGATCAGACTCAGTCAAAATGGAGACAGTCGCTTTTCTTTTAAGGAGAGTTGCTCAGGTGGTCCCGCACAGGAAGGTACTATATTCCTAGAGTTGTATTTTAAAAATAGTTTTTATTTAAAGAGTCTAAATCAAATACTACCACTTCTCTGAAACCACCTATACCCTGGCAGTTTACATACCGTGCTATCTGAAGAGCTGGACAATTCAACAGGGCCATTTCAAAGGTCATGATGGTGCATGCCTGTACAATAATCCCAGCACTCTGGGAGGCTGAGGCAGGAAGACTTCAAATTCAACTCTCACCTAGGCAACTTAGTAAGGTCTTTTCTTAAAAAATTAAAAAGGATTGGGGGTGTAGCTCAGGGTGAACGCCTCAGTACTGGGTTCAACCCCCAGTACTGAAGGGGGGACTGCTGCTGGAGAGGAGCCCCCAGGCTCTATGCTTGCTGCCTCTATGATTGGTGAGAGTAGCTGCCACACAGGAGGGCTCTGATGGTGGTACCCCTCCCGAGGCTGCACTGGCCTAGGCATCCTTTGGTTTGTTCCCTCTCTCCCTTCATCCCCACCCCCTCCCCACTGGATTGGGATTCAAGCCAAGGCCTTCACCTGTCTTTTTTTTTTTAATCTTTTTTTTTTTTTTGAGAACACTATGCAGTTCAGGCTGGCCTTAAGCTCACTTTGTAGCTCAGACTGGTCTTGAACTCACAACAATCCTCCTGCCTCGACCTCCCGAGTGCTGGGATTACAGGCACGTGCCACCACACCAGGCTATTGTTTTTTTAGAGAGGACCTGGTTAAGTTGCTCAGGTGTGACCTATGAACTTATGATCCTCCTGCCTCAGCCCCATATGCCACCATGCCTGGCTTAAGGCGCCCTTTCCGTATACCTTCTGTGGGACCCTGTCTCCCACAAACAACACAACTGCACTGCAGTTTCATTAAGTGTCCCAGAAGCCCTTGAATGCAGGGGAAGGCTCCTAAGTCCACAGAGGTACCTGGACAGTGTCACCCACTGGCTAAGAAGATGTCATCCACAGACCTGCCGCCTGCTCCCACCATCTCATTCCCTGCCTGAAGAAAAGAGCAGACGAGATAAGCGAGAAAGAATATTTGTGTTCTGGAGCCTAGGGAAAAAATAGGGTGGTGGAGCTGTGGGCCTGGGATGATTCCTCTGAGGATGTTTTAACTCTGATGAATGCCAGGCTTCATCCGGTTTATTAAAATAGTGCCAGGGACAGAGAGGCTAGCACATTGTCATACCGACGAGAGGCCCTAGGGGTTTGAACAACAGTTGGCATCCAGCTGCTATGACTAAGGGCAGGCAAGGGCAGATGTCACTTCAAGAGGAGTCGTTTCTAGCATTCCATAAAGAGCCTCTTAAAACTCACTAGGTCAGAATTTTAAATACCAACTCTGGGTACAATTAAAATTTTTGCTGCAGAGGCCCATAAACAATAATCACTGGGGCTTATGGAGGGCTCTCCAAATGCTCGTGCTCTGTACAATGCACATGGCACAGGGTGCTGCCCTGCAGCAAACCAGACATCCAGCTCTGGGCGTCTACATGTTCTGTAGACAATCTTGTTCCCCAGGCACTCTGTTTCTTCTTTATTCTTTCAATAGATGTTTTCCTTCTGCTATCACTTTCTAGGTTCTTAACTGGCATATTAGATAACATGACACACTGATAGATTAAAAGCACATGGAAACACATGACAGTACTAATGTCCTTAGATAAGGTGGAAGACATCACACACACACATGACCAACTTCCAACTTACCAAATGCCTTCTTAGGTTCTACTAACTTCAAGGTAAAGAGTTCGTCTTTCTTTAATTCCCTTAACTTCTTAGCAACCTCATAGTGACGACATCCAACGATATTTTCTCCATTTATGGATTCAATATGATCTCCCACACAGACTGTCTTAACTGAGTCAATCATGCTACCATTTTTAATTCTCTGAAAGAAAGAAAAAAATAATAACACAAAAACAGAGCTATGTAACACTACCTTTCGGGTTCTTGAGCTATTGTACACCACATATTGACATGTTAACAGTGCATTGTAATATTAGGTTAAAGCAGGGTGTGGCGCTTGTAATTCCAGCTACCAGGAGGCTGAGGCATGAGGATCAGAATTTCAAAGGCAGACTGGCCAATTTAACAAGACCCTGTGTCCAAACAAAAAAAAAAAAAAAAGGATTGTCTTTGCCCAACATACACAATGCCCTGGATTCAATCTCAGTATAATAATAGATAGTAATAATGTCACCAAGGGGCTGGGGAGATGGCTCAGTAGAATAAGTGCTTGCCCGGCAAGTGCAAGGGCCTGAGTTCAATCCCCAGATCTCCCAAAAAAATAAAATAAAATAATGTCACCAGGCAAGAAAATAGTCCTCTTCTTTATCATTCAGAACTGCTTGTGAAGCTTTACCTGAGCTCCCCAACTCAGGTCCCCAGGACTGGGTAAGATGCCACTCTCATCCTGAACAGCACTTTTTCCTCTATTTGTTGTTCTCACCTCCTGTTACGTACTTAATCCTGCCAGATTCTACAAGAGCCCACTGCTCAGGAAGACTGAAGCGTGATTTCCCAGATTCAACAACCCACAGTGCAAGCTTCATTTACCAACCCCCCTCCATTAGTAAACTGCAATATCCTTGGGACAGTGCTGGTCTCTTCTTCACCAATGCGTGTCCCATGCCTATACAGTGTCCCTCGTCAGTGCTTGCCAGATCCATTCAGCATGAGGCCCACTAAGTAGAGAAGCATCCATGCATCTACACTAGAGATTTTTCAATAGACCACATTTTTTAAACCTCAGTTGCTTACACTCAGAGAATGGTATGATTTTGTTTTCCTTAGTGCTAAAAGATTGAACCCAGAGCCTTGCCCATGCTAGGCAAAAGCTCTACCCATGACCTGCATCCCCAGCCTGCCCTTTTTATTTTTGAGGCAAGATCTCTCACTTAGTTGCCCAGGCTGACCTTGAACTTACTACAAGTTTCTCTTCAGCCTCCCCACAGTGGTATGAGCTTAGGTAAAAAGTCTGATACTGAATAGCAGTAATATTTTGGGAATCAGTAAGGGTGATTTTTTAGGAGCATGTTTTATAATATAGTTGGTACCAGGAATCGAACTCATGAGCTCACACGTGCCCAACAGGCACCGTGCCACTGAGCTGTATCTCTGGCTTCACAGTATATCTTAGATGAGGAGAACACAGGACCAAGAGAACTTGAAGCTCATCTGCCTTAAGTCTTAGTTCTCCTCAGTGCATCTGCTGTGTTGAGCCTCAGATGAGATCTAAGATCTCTAGGATGAAAGGGCTTCAGGGACAGGAGCCCCAAGGGTAACAGCAGTACAAGTGCACAAGTTCTTCCACAGCGACCAGGAAGGGAAACAAAGGCCAAGCCTTCCTGTGGGGGTGACAGAACAGACTCCTTAGAGCCCACTGCCCCTATGCTCTGAGCTTGCATACACCGACCCCGGCATGGGTCAGCAGGGTACCAGGCCTCACTGTGTACCGGAGTTCAGAGAAACTGAACTCCTTCCCCAGCATAAATGACCTACAAACACTGGGCATTTTTAAGTCTTAAATTTTTTAAATATATCCTTTCTTTATCTCTTTCTTTCTTTCAATATTAGGGATCAAACCCAAGACCTCACACATGCCAACCAAATACTCTACCACAAAGCTATATCCCTAGTCCTAAATTCTATTCTCATATATCAAGACTCAAAATAGAGGTTTATTCATAATTTTAAAGAATATTAGTCAGGGACTGGGGAAATGGCTCTGTGGAATAATCACTTCCCTGGCAAGCGCAAGGCCCCAGGTCCACAAAAAAAAAAAAAAAAAAAAAAAGCTAAAGAATACACACCTGTAATCCCAGCACTCAGGAGGTTGAGGCAAAAAGACTGCTGCAGGTTCAAGACCAGCCTGAAATAGCAAGACTAGCAAGAACAAGGTCAGCCTGATAGCTCAGCAGACTAAAGCTCCTGCTTAGGCAGGGCACAGCAGCGGGTTTGATCCTGATCCCCGGCATGCCGTGCTGGCCCTGCCCAGGGGCACACTGAGATGGCGATTGAGACTGGGTGTGGTGGCACACGCCTGTGATCCCAGTGCTTGGGAGGCTGAAAACAGGAGAATCACTATGAGTCCGATCTACATAGTAAGACCCTGTAGACCCTACAGACACTGTCCTAAATATACAAGAAAAAAAAGAATACCAAAAACAGGAAGAAAAAATTTTTGGCATGTTGTCATAGCAACAATTAACATGCTGCATGAAAATAATACCAACTTGAACAGCTCATTAATGTTGTAAACAGTTAACTATGAAATGAAGAAGCCAGGAGTTCCATAATCTGACTGGCATTGTTTCATTAGAAATCCTTATTAGCCTCACGGAGCTCACTGAAACAATGGTAACCACAACATAGCACTCAACACAACTACAGTTTCTACATGACCACATTAAAATAAACAAGATTTAACAAGATTAGAGTCCAACCCCCCCAAAAAATATTAAATGTTATATAACTATGCTTAAGCTGTTAAAAATTTAACTGGCATTCGTACATGTTTGTGCTGATTTATCTCCTGCTACGTCTTGAAACTGTTTTCCCTTTGCTCGAATATACAAATCCCAGTGTGTGACCATGTGTTCCTTTTAGTTTTTAAGATTTAGCACTGTGATTTTATGTAAAATATTAAAAGCCACGTATGACTCTTTGCCAGTCTTCTCCAAGGCATGCATGCACACAGCTGAAAGTGACAACAGCAGAGTGGCCTGAATATAGAAGGAAGAATCAGTACCTGGATGGGAGGAAGCAGGCTCAGCACCCAGATGGAGGAGGACAGTAGAGCAACAGTCAAGAGAGTTCAGGCAGCGGGGGCAGGAGCCCAAACAAGTACAGAGAGCAGAAGCTGGAGAGAAGGATCTGAGATGTACAGAAAAAGGAAAACATGAGAAACTTGGAGAAGGGCAGCAGAAGATGGACCAACTGAAGAAGCCAAGTTACAGACACTAATTATTTATACTCCCAGAGGCTTGGTCTTCTACAAGGGTAAAATAAAGGGTAAGGCCGCAATGGAGGTGAATTTCTAAAATCTAATCTAACACGCAATCACTGGACGTCAATCCCTGGAGGTACTAATAGTGCTACTCAAGCCCAGGAACCGTGAGGGGAGATAGAGAAGCACCTATGCGATGACTGTATTTTCGCAGTTGCTGGTACTGTTCTCTGTCACACCTGGGCTTTGAAGGCTAGTGCTACAAAGGCAAAGACTCAAGTACTTTTTGGAAGGCAGGATTTATGTTCTTAAACACAGGCCTCCCAACCATAGCGCCTTCCACTTTGCTCACCCAGTACGAAGAACTTGCCTTTCTCCTCCTCACAGGCATCAGCAACTCCACACCATCCACCATGCCTCTTCAGCAGCAGATTAAAGGTCTTGTTTGTTTTGTTTTAGGATTTGTCTTTGACACAGAATGTTGCTATGCAGTTTACTAGCATCTTGCTGGCATGATGTAGCCCAAACGGCCTCCTACTCACAGTGATCCTCCCACCTCAGCCTCCCAAATACTGGGATTGTAGACCTAAATCACTATGCAGGCAAAGGCTGTTAGAGCCCTATGGCCTGCCCGAGTTCAGCAATTTTGAGATCTACACAGCTGAGCTTTCAATGCTGGTCCCAAACAATACTCATTCTTATAAAGTGATATTGTTACAACTCAAGCAGCTTCCTCAGGTGGTCCTCGCAAGTGGAATAAGTGCTTCCCTAGCAAGCACAAGGGCCTGAGCTCAATCCCCAGTTCTACCAAAAAAAATAAAGATAAATAGATAAATGATAAATAGATAGATGTCAGATATAGGAGCCAAGGTCTCTGGTCCCAAGTGAAGTTCTGCATTATAACTGCCCAAAATGATTAATCACCTTTGAACTCTGAAATTTCCTTTTTTTATAGTACTGAAGATTGAACCCAAGGGAGCCAGGGAGATGGTTCAGTGGAATAAGCACTTCCCTGGCAAACACAAGGGCCTGAGTTCAACCCCCAGTTCCGACAAAGAAAAAAAAAAAAAAAAAAAGATTGAACCCAGAGCCTCTGAGCTAAGCTATATCCCCAATCTTTATTTTTTAGTAGCCAGTTTAATCAGGCTAAATATCCTTCCTGCCTCAGCCTAATAGATTGCTGGCATGACAAACATGTACCACCATGCCCAGCTGAACATTGAAAAGTTTTTTGATTTGATTTTGTTTTTTTTTTTTTTTGAGGCAGGGTTTCGCTATGGAGTCAAGGTGGGCCTTGAATTCACTGTGTAGCCCAGACTGGCCTCAGAGTCACAGTTGTCCTCCTATCTCAGCCTCCCAGGTGCTAGAATCTAGCCTGTAACATACCTATGGATACCTGTTTTTTGTTTTGTTTTTTTTACGGAGCCAGGGATTGAACTCAGGCCCTTGCGCTTGCCAGGGAAGCACTTATTCTACTGAGCCATCTTCCCGGCCCCACAAATTACCTTTCCATGTGGTCTCTTCACTTTAATTTCAAAGTTACCCGGCTCTGAAGTCACAACTCAAGTGCTTATCTTGGTCCAAACAGAAGGGAAAAACAATCCAACTTGGGGTGGTGAACAGTTTTATATATATATATATATATATATATATATATATATATATATATATATATATGATGGCACAGCTTAGAAAGGACTGTAATCCTAGAAATGCAGGCCCTTAAGAAGCAGCATTATGATAAACCCTTCTTTAGAAAGGTATGGTTTCTATCACTGTTATCACAGGCTAAATTAGATTTTATGCCACCTTCAAGTACTAGTTGAGGCAGTAGAATGCAGAGGCATCACAATGAGCCCCACTTAATGCAGACAACTACAGACAGACCAACACCTCCACAAACTGTTTCCTCTTTCTGATTGCCAGTTAAATATAGTTGCAATCCATAGCTTAACAATGAAGGGTCACACACTAAAGTCAACACAAGTATCGAGCATTTCAGTCTAAGCTTGTCCATGTACACAACTGAAATCAATTACAAGGCATGGCCTAGCAAACACCGGGGTTAGGTACTTTTTACAAGCATGAAACTTCATCTTGCACACTGAAGTCATCGTACATACAGGGCAAAGTCGGAGCTTTTGTATTTGTGTTTATTCTTCATTTAACTTTAAAAACACTACTATAGTTTAATACTGAAACAAAAGCAATAGCGAGTAGTGAGTACATGATGACTCTAGCCCTTCTCGCACTCACCACTGCACGCTACCTGCCAGCAGTGAGCATTATCCACTGGCCCCGTTAAAAGGTCTGACACAGACACCACCTCTGGGCTGATGTTCGTCATCCTCATAGGCTTCTCCATTATAATGGCATTCCTGATTTGGACCAAAGTCCACCAGTTCTACCTGATCTGCTTCATCGGTCTCCTCTACTTCCTTTCAGGTAAGAGTTTTTCCAGCCATGAGAGTTTATCAGGAGAGAGAAAGCCATTTTTAGGAAAGTTTACCTTAAATTCAATGATAAGATGACCTTTTCATATGGTCTACAATAAGTCTGCACGCCTTCACTTAACATACAATTGATGTCTCCATGCTTGACAGTTTGACCTGGATGAGAGGTGATGACTATCGCTCAGTGTCAAGGGTGGATATTGGCTTTTGGAAGCCACACAGTGCTCCAACTAGCTGTATATCCATACACATGAAAAGATCTTCTCCTCGTTGAGTAAAAACAGTGTGGTCCTTCTGATCTAACGCAATGATAATATCTCCTGGCTCCAGCCCTGGTTCTTGGTCTCCTTCACCATGGAATGTTGTCTTCTGGCCATCTTTCATGCCTTTGCCAATATGAACTGCTAGAATCTTCTTTTCTCTATCTTCCTTCTGTTGCAGCTCTTACATCTATCTTTAGGGCTGATGCGTTCTCCATGGCCCTGGCACTCCACGCACACAGGCTGAATTCGCTGAGCCATTCCAGGTCCTATCTGATGAACTCATACTCGCATTCCAGTGCCCTGGCAGGTGGGACAGCTCTCCACAGCTCCTTTCTTACCACCTTGGCCTTCACATCTGTCACAAATCACATTCTTCTGCAGAGCCAATTTCCTCGTGGCAGCATTGTATAAATCTTCTAAGGTAACTGAGAGCCCATGCGCCGCATTTTTACCTCTCCTTTCTCTCTGCGTCCTTCCTCCTCCTCTAAAAAACATATCAAAGATATCCATGGGGGAGCCAAAACCTCCACCTGCTCCACTCTCCTTAGTTGCCTGTTCTCCTCCTTTGTCATACAATTCACTTTTCTTGGCATCAGAGAGCACTTGTAAGCTTGAGAAACCTGTTTAAACTTTTCCCCTTCATTTGGATTCTTACCAGGATGGTACCTCAAAGCCAGTTTCCTATAAACCTGTTTTTGTTCTTCTTGGGTAGCATTGGGTTTGATGCCCAAAACATGGTAATAAGTTGTTTCTTTCACCATTTTTGACAGGTGGTACATGGGCTGGGCCGCAGTGGGGTGGGCAGGAAGGAGCGGGTAGCTGTGTGCAGGTCGAGCAGTCACCGCTCCTCCACCCCTCAGTGCATTCTGGAAGTGCCATTCTCCCAATTTTGAAAACAGTTTATCAATTGTGTATTCTGTATGATGCAAATCTCTCTTATAAAGTGAACTCTTTTTGAGACAGGGTCTCACTATGCAGTTCAGGCTGGCCTTAAGCTCACTTTGTAGCTCAGGCTGGTCTCGAACTCACAACAATCCTCCTGCCTCAGCCTCCTGAGTGCTGGGATTACAAGCATGTGCCACCATGCCAGGCTCCCTCATTTATTTTTTATTTTATTTTAAGATAGAGCTCACTAAGTTTCTCAGCTGCCCAGGCTGGACTCAATCTTGGGATCCTTCTACTTCAGCCTCCCAGAGTGCTAGGCTCACAGACATGCAGCCACCACACCTGGCTCACTTTCCTCAGGGTTACCAAGTCCTCTATGGCCCCAGGACCAGCAACTAGTACTATGAGGCAGGTATATGTGTGACAAGACACTCAAAAAAAAGAAAAAACAAACACAGCTCAGAACGTCTGAGGCCAACATCTAAAGCTCTACACATCTACAGAACCCCCAAGCCCATTTCTGTGGACAAAAGCCACTGCTGGTGCCCCTTGTGTCCTGCGCTTCCCTTGGCTAACCCCATATGACCGTCTTGCCTGTCAGATTTTCCATTTGGTCACCCGCTCGACCTTCAGCACAGCCTTATGTCTTGCAGAGCTAAAAATAGCCATTCTGTTGGGGGGAGTCGATGTGCTGTTTGACTTCCCGAAGAGGACTCATTCATGATGACAAACTGGTAATCAGGATTTGAACAACACAAAGGCATCCAACACACTGTTATATGAATCAGTCACCCATTCTTAGCTCAGGGCATGTGTGTAGCTGGCCCTGAAGCCAGACTTCTTGGATTCCAGTGCTGGGCTTGTCTGGATAAGCTTAACCTTCCTGATCCTCATTTTACATCTGAACACAGGAGTTGCAAAGATTGCCTGCCCTGGGCAAGTCTCATAGACATCATGTTGAACTGAACTAGAAGAGTGCATGATGCACGATTATATGAATTTCAAGAGTGAGCTGACAGTGAGGAAGTCAAAAGGTGGCTACTTTTGGGGTAGAAGAATATCAACCAAGAAGGCACTCAAGGGAGACTCCTGGGTGGCACTGTGATTGCCATCGATCTGGGTGCTGGTGTATAAACATCCGTGAAGCTGTACATTAACAATCTGCTATGCCTCCAGCCGGGCATGGTGGTGCATGCCTGCAACCCCAGCACACAGGAGACTGAGGCTGCAGGAGCCACACAAGTCAAGGCCAGCCTGGACTGCATAGCGAGACTGTCTCAAACACACAAATATTCTAAAAAGGAATTACATCAGTACTGACATCAATATTCCCTCAAAACTGCAGTGCAACAACTAGTGATGTAACTTCCCATTTTGTTAGGTGTTATAGGTAATTAGAGATGCTGTAAAGTACACAGGAGGGTGTGTATAGGTTATATACAATAAAGCAGGTCATTGATAAAATTCTTGCACAGCCAGGCTTGACATCCACAAGGATTACACTCCACTCTGGGGGGGGGGGGGGAGAGCTCATGTCATTGAATGCCCTTCTTTTATTTTTTATTTTAAGGTAGGGGCTCACTAAGTTTCTTGGCTGCTCAGACTGGACTCAAACTTGGGATCCTTCTACTTCAGCCTCCCAGAGTATTAGGCTCACAGACATGCGGCCACCACCCCTGACTCACTTTCTTCCTGGTTACCAGGTCTTCTGTGGCCCCAGGACCAGCAACTAGTACTCTGAGGCAGGTATATGTGTGACAAGGCACTCAAAAAAAAAAAAATGGGGTGGGGGTTCCAGGGGCTTCTGGAACAAACTCTGACACAACCACCAAGCAATGACTGCACTCATTACAACTGAATCATTTTTAAGAAGGCATGCCCCTTAGTCCTTAGGTCTTCATACCACTCCCAACATCTTTCTCTTGCCTTTCCAACTCCATACTGTTCTCTGTAACTAACTGCAAAAATTATCCAGCTCAGACCATGCTGAAAAGCACTTTGAAAGAAGTAAATCAGGAACCCAAAAGTCTGTGGCTAGAAGTGACCAGGTCTCCGGAACTCAACAGGGCATCAACAGATGGGAGTACCTCAAACCTGGAAAATGGAGATGGCTGAGCATAGGTTTCCATTGCAGTAAGTTCCATATTATAGAGGAAGTTTAAAGTGAAGCAGAGAAATTCAGCAAAATAGTAAACAGTGATGTCTTTGAATATTTTTTTTTAAATAGAAGTGGGGGCTGGAAAGATAGTCAGAGGTCTGAGTGACTGCCTGGCAAGCACGAAGACCCGAATTTGATCCCTGGCCCCACAGGCCTGAGACCTGGCATGGCGGCTCACATCTGTAATCCCAGAGCTGAGGAGGCTGAGACAGGAAGATCACTATGAGTCTGAACTGTGTATCAAGACCCTGTAACAAATATTTTAAAAGAATAATTTAAATGAATGTGAAACAGAAGCAATTCATGCTTCCCTGCTGACCACCTCTCCCCCTGGAGGTCATTTGGCCCTCTCTTTGACCCTCCGTGTTTTAGACCACCTCTCTTTTTTCCTTTGTTTCGTTTCCTTTTTTTTTTTTTTTCAGAACCGGGGATTGAACTCAGGCCTTTGTGCTTGCCAGGGAAGCACTTATTCCACTGAGCCATCTCCCCGGGTTTCCTTTTGTTCTTACCTTGATAAAAGCACAGCCAACACCATTGTCTGTGATGGTGAGTCCTAGTGAATCCTCAGATTTATACACATTCACTTCTTTTTTTAGTCCTTTCACGTGGGCAAATATGAAATCTTCAAGACCTAGTTGTCCTCCGAGGAGTCTCTGCATGTCAACTCTAGGTGTGTTTAAAGTACAGTATAAGATCTGCAAAAAGAAAAAGGTATTTTAGGTCAGTTTCCTTCAGGAAAACACCTCACTTGTTAATTTATTTTTAAAACCTTTATTAAATGAAGGAGTCAATTTATGATGCAAAAGCACACATCATAAAATGTATTTATATGGAAATGCAAACCAAAAAGATCACTGTAGGGAATGCAAATCAAAGCTGACACTGAGATTCCATCTCGCCCCGAGTCCCAACGGCTATTGTCAAGAAATACATAACACAATACATGCTGACGAGGGTAAAAATAATCCTACAGTGCTGGTGCAAATGTATGTTAGTACGGCCTCAATGGAAATTAGTATGGACGTCCCACGAAAATTAAAACTAGAAATGCCAAGTGATCCAGCTGTACCTCTCCTTGGTACCCCTGAAGAAGTTGGAGGCAGCACACTGGAGGGTTCCCTGCACAGCCGTGGCTGGGTAGTACAATTCCTTCTTGCCAAGATATGGAACCAGATGAGCTGCCCATCAACAGGGGAGTGAATAAAGAAAACGGAGTCTGTGCACATGTGGGAGAACTGTTCAGCCATAAAGAAGAGTGAAGTGTTGTCTTTTTCAGGAAAATAGATGGAACTGGAATCATGTTACGGGAAACAAGCAGATTCAGAAAGCACTGTCTATAACACGTGGAGTTCAAAATAAAAGAAAGAGATGACATGAACATAAAAGATGTAAGTACTGTTACCCAGGAAAAAAGCCAGGGAAGGAGGGCACAGCATGAGTAATTCAGGGGCTGAGGTGAAGTAGATATGTGACGCCGTGGATGAGTACACTACATGGAACCCAATGCATTGTGAAATTAATGTAAAATAGGCACCAGTGACAAAAGTACATGTTGTTTTTGGAGACCGCCAAGCTGTATTCCCCTGAGAAAGGAAGCCCCTTACCTCAACCTTACCCTGGCCTTTCCTTCAACGCTGTTCACTGAGCTATGCAGAGCTGGCCGTGTAGAACCTCATGATGTTCCATTAATGGGCCAAAAGAATGTGAGATGAGTCTAGCTGAGATGACAGCGGGTCTCACTGAAGCACACAGGCAA
>PVKA01006045.1:0-30428 GCA_004027165.1 Ctenomys sociabilis | reverse complement strand
AGTACAGTAGTGCTCTGTCTCCTCACAGCCATGCCTGAAGAGTTTTTCTTCCCTAAGCAGAGGCTGCCACATCCCCCACCCACTTCCCTGTCTGATACCAATGAAAACCATGAGCTCTCACTGTGCCTCTCTTGTTCCACAGAGAGTGCTAGGTCACTCACCCCAGAGCCTCAACTGCAGAATTTCCTTTGTCTTTCTCTTCATCCATGTGCCCTACTAGCAGATAGGAGACTGACACCCTCCACAGGGGTACTGCTCCTTGTTGGTTGAACAGAATCTGAGGCATATTTTTCTACAGTAACACGAGGTAACATGTACTGAATGTTTCGTACAGGCCCTGCTCTGTGTTAAGCAATTTGGATCTTCACAGTAACCTTGTAAAGGACATCGCTATTTCCATGTTATATGGAGAAGAAACAGACTTAGCGACATAGGGAAATCTCCTAAAGTCCCAAAGCCAGTACTTATCAAAGTCAAGAAGGTCTCACTGCTGGGATTACAAGTGTGATCCCAGCAGAGGTAGGAGGATCACTGCAGGTTCAAGGCCAGCCTCAGCTATATAGCTCAAGAGCAGCCTGCACTATATAAGGCTGAGCAGGAAATAAAGGTAGCTGCGTTTCATGCTTTGCAGACAAATGCAGAATTTGTATAACCTCATGAATTCATAGTTGAGATCTCCAAAAAGGAACTTCATTTAAGTTTTTTCTTGCAATTAATGTAAGAATATTCTAAATCTCTAAGCTTCTGAAACACTAGAGGTGCTGGTGACACTTTGCCTGATTGGCTATGTGTTTATTTGTCCTTGTATACTCAAAGATGACTTATTTTTTTCAGGTCAGTGATATTACAGCCAAAATTCATTCATTAGCAAAGAGAGAAGACCCCTGATGGAATAAGTCAAAGATGAATTTGGGTAAAATGGAAAGAAATCAGACTACTAGGTTCTGTTAAACTGCTACATATATCTTGCTTAAATTTCCATTTATTCATTTTTAGCTACCCAATTACAGAAAGCAAACGTGGAAGAAACAAACAAAATAAAGTAAGGAAGTCTCACCAGTTTCTAAGTGGCCACAGTTTTGGAGGGTCAGAGTCCATGACCCAGTGGTCCCTTCCGTTTGGTCTCAGCAAAGGCGGCCAGTAGCAATATATCACAGACAGGCCAAACAGTCAGAGAGCGTAGGGTCTCCCAACCCCTTGCACAGGTATTTTAGTTACTTTCCTCCTCCCTGGAACACAGTACCCTACACTCAAACGCAGGAAGAGAGCTTTGCCTTGGCTCGCATCCTAGACTTTTCAGTCCTCTCATATCTGCAGGCTCCAAGACAGGACAGCGTGGTGGCAGAGGGATGTGGTCAAGGAGGGCTGCTCACGACATGGGGGGACAGGAAGCAAAGGGTCAGGCAGGAGCCAGGATGGAGGAAGCAGCGCTGCGCTCCAGGCCTCACCTTCCCACAGCAAGTCAGCTGCAAGTGCCCCACAGCTCAGTCACCTTGGCTAGGAGCCCACAGGGCTTTGGAGGACATCTAGACAGAGCCACAACAAAGGACAGGTTTCCAATAACCTAAAGTCCTCCCCGGGTCTAAGACCCTCCTCCCAGAGTTCCTACCACATCCTGACAGTGCCCTCCTGGAATCACAAAGGACCCATGGCAGACCCATGCCACAGCCAAGCCACAGGACCTTCCTCATCCTGGAGTCACACGTCCACCCTCCCCTCAGATCTGAATTCCTAGTTCGCACCACGCCCTGGAGCCTTAACATATCCATGATCCACAGAAAGTTCAAAACCAGGGTACAATTACTGCTTATCCAGCGCCTTCTTAGGACCTATCAAAATACATCTCGGCTAGAAGAGCTTCATATAATAAAGCTCTCTACTACACAAAGAAAGGTGCAGAACTCAGGCAAATCTGAGAGGAGGTGAGAAAAAGGCCTGGGCACAAAACCATGAAAGCGGCAGGGCAGCACTGCTGTTCCTCTTGCCTCATATGGTCCTGGTCTTCAGTAAGCCTTTAATTTAGCCGTGTTCCTGGAATGGACAAAATATATTAAGCTTCATAATCAATATGGTTTTGCAAACATTCTCTAATGTACAAACTGCATTAGTCCCAGGAGGTAAAAAAGTCAGTTAAGCCAAGAATTGTAAAATTAACGGCATAATCAGCCCACTGGCAAAAATCATTATGTGTGCTTAGACAGGAAAGCCACTATGTGGAGAGAACAGCTCTTTCTTTCTCAAATTCACAGCACATAAGAAAGAGAAATAATAAATGTAGCTGTCCCCTTGTTTTTCAATGTCTGTCAGTCATACTCATAGTGTATCCCAAGTACTAACATAACAGCAGTTGAGCCCTTAAACAGGAAATAAAAGATTAACACACAATGTAACAGGATAGGAGGAAATCTGGCTCAGCCTGCTCCTCAGCTTCCTGTCTTGCAGGGCAGCGCAGACTTCCCTCAGAGCAAGTCCAAGAACTAACGTGTACTGTTGATCATTGCAAGGGTTCCAGATGCGTTCTGAAGTCTACAGATGCTAGATGTCTAGACTGCTGCCATCTATCTACCCATCGCCATGAGCGAGGCAGTGACCCATCTCTGTCCTGCTCCTTTAGCGCAGTACGGTCCTATAGATATAAAGACAATGTAAAGAGGCCAGGGAGATGGCTCAGTGGAATAAGTGCTTCCCCGGCAAGCACAAGGGCCTGAGTTCAATCCCTGGTTCCACCAAAAACAAAAATTACGTAAAGACAATGTGAGCCATGGACTGCAATGCTTTGTAAGAGTCACAATAACAGAAGCAAAAATAAATAGGTGAAATTCATTTAATGCAGGTTTAATGGTATAACTTAGTATAACAACAATAGTATTGATTCAATATACAGTCAATATAAAAATATTCAGTTTATTTTTTTATGTTGTTTTTATTGTGCTTGGGATTTTTTTTGTTTTGTTTTTCAAGGCAGGGTCTGACTATGTAGTTCAAGCCAGCCTTGAATACACTACATAGCCCAAGCTGGCTTCAAACTCATGGCACTCCTCTTGCCTCAGCATCCCACATGGTAAGATTACAGGTTTCCGCTACCATGCCAAGAAATTTCTTAAATTGCATGACTTTTGCAGAAGACAGTAGATTTTGCCTCTTTTTTTTTTCTTTTTTGCTGAACCAGGGATTGAACTCAGTCCTTGCACCTGCCAGGGAAGCGCTTATTCCACTGAGCCATCTCCCTGGGCCAGTTTTGCAGTCTACAAGGTCTCACACCACAGATCGGACTTGTAGTGATCCTCCTATTTTCAGCCTCCCAAGTGCTGGGATTATAGGCACATGCCACCACTCCCAGTTTCAGTCGCTCTCTCGGCCTGCTCTAGGGGTGGAACCAGCATGGCACACCTGAATCAAACCCTAGTCCCTGCACCTGCCTAAGCAGCCACCTTAGTCAGCTGAGCTATCTGGCTATGTGATTACGTGTCTTGCACTGTAAGTGATTTCTGTGCTTAGTCTGGGTCTGCGGCCATATTTCATTTTGTATGTGCAAATACTCCAAAATCCAAAACAACAACATCTAGAAACCCAAGCACTTCTGGTTCTGAGCATTTCAGATAAGATCTATTCAGCCAGCCTTTTGGTTTAGTTGTGTTTGTCTTTTGGTTTGCTTGTTTATTTTGGTGCTGGGGATCGAATTCAGGGTCTTGCTCATGCTAAGCACATACTCAGCCACTGAGCTACGTCCCCAGCCATTTCAAGACATGGTTTTGCTGAATTGTTGAGGCTGGACTCAACCTTGCCATCCTCCTGCCTCAGCCTCCTACAGGGGTTACAGGTGTGCACCACCCCTCCCAGCTGCTTCCGATTTTTTATAGCTTAAAAGATAATGGCTTGCAGAGAGAAAATGGCTTGTGTGGAGCCAAATACAGGAAGATCACTTCAAATCCAAGGCCAGCCTAGGTTTGATCTAGCAAGATCACCTCAAAAAGGGGGGGGGGGGGCAGCCAAATAGCTTGGTGGATTAAAGCACCTTTTTAGGCAGATGCTGGGGTTTCATTCCTGCTGTGCCATGCTGGCCCCGCCCCCAGGGCATGCTGAGAGGCCGATTGAGCCTGGGCGTGGTGGCTCATGCCTGTAATCCCAGCAGATAACTAGGAGTCTGATCTATGTAGTGAGACCCTGTACTAAATACAAAAAAAAAAAAAAAAAAAAAGCCTGCAAGCTCTTATCTTTACAGTGGTTCTCTCTCACCTAGCAACTGATAGAGACACCGAAGTTATTGGTCACTTCCAATGAATTAAAAATCCTTGTGAGGCAGGCATGTGAGGAACCAGCACTCTCTCTTTTGCAGGCAAGAAAATCAGCTCACACCCGGGCATCATCAGGCCATGATGCCAGTTCTGGACGGATTCATATCTAGAAGTCAGGCTTTAGGGTTCTGGCTTTCCCAACATGGGGAGGGCCTGGCATGCATCACGCAAGGGCTCTACTTCTGAGCCAGTCCTGGGGGGCTGTTCCGGGCCGGTGGTTAAGCATACGCTCAGCTTTGAAAAGAAAGCTCCTAGAAGGCAGATTATACAGTTTTAAGCTCTATACAAAGCAAACTCAGTGTTCATTTAAGAAATCACTCACTTCCTCAGAAGAGCAAAAGGGCTTGCTAAAGGGGGACATCTATCAATGAACTCTAAAATTCAAAAAATATTAGATGGCTCAACAAGCAGCAAAAATAGCCAGGCATGGCAGCACATACCTGTACTCCCAGCATTAAAAGGCTGAGGCAGGAGGATCACTGCAAGTTTGAGGACAGCCTAGGCTAACAGTGCCTTCAAAGCTAGCCTGAACTGCAAAGTAAGACCCTGTATCAGACAAAAAAAAAAAAAAAAAAAAAAAAAAAAAAAAAAAAAAAAAAAAAAAAAAAAAAAAAAAAAAAAAAAAAAAAAAAAAAAAAAAAAAAAAAAATATATATATATATATATATATATATATATATATATATATACAGCTTGACTTAAATCACTTTTTAAAATATTTCTTCCAGTTTAAAAAAAAAAAATTTAAATTGACTAGTTACATTCATACACTTGTATTAAAAGCACAGTCATTTTAAACCTCATGCTTAGTTTTCCCAGTATAGTACAAAGGCTCTCTTTCCAAGATTTGTTCTAAACTCTATCTTGCTTCACCCACACGGGGCCTTTGCCTTAACCTTGTCAGTAGCCGTGGTCCTCCAGAAGTGGTGTCACGCTCGGGAAAGATAGAAGCTGGCCGAAAGACAGATATGCGGAAACCCGACACCTAGTGCTCTATTTAGACCTCATGAGGGTATTGTACAAAGCCCTTCCTCGAACTGGGTAGAACTTTCTATAAATGACTCACTTCTAATTTAGCTGCCCTGGGTCAGCATGTTAAGCCTGAAATAAAAAGTCAATCATACTTCGTACTCTTTCTTTTCCAGTACAACTCTTTTGTACCCAATGTTTTTAATAACTAAAATCATGTGACAAAATAATTCTACCCCATAAGACACAGGCAAATTTATGTTTTTAATCTACCAAACAACTCCCCAGAACAACCAAAAGAACAATCCTTTTTCTGATGAAATCTAATCAAGGCAACTAGGTATCCAAGAAAATCAAAATCAACAAGCAAGTCTTCAGACACACAAAGAAAGGTCAAAGGAATACAGATAGATTTTTCTCTTGCCTCTGTGGACATGACCCAGGAACTAAACCAACAAGTGAGGTAAATAAAACATCTACCTTTCCCACAATATTCTTGCAGCCAGAGAGATATCTGAGCTTATCCTGGTTTAATAATGCTGCAAGGTTACATGCCAATTTCAAAAACATCATAAATCACTCCTATTCCTCCCTGTCAGGAGCTGTCTCAAATTTTCTGGCTTTCTGAGCCACTTATCTTCTTTAAAGCATCCTCCTGTTTGTTATTAAAGATAGCACAAAAGCTAAACTGGCAAAGAGAGTGTGTAACAGGAAATATTTGGCATCCTAGATCACCAAAGTGGTTCATAAAACATAATTAACATTATAAACTGCCATTGTTAATGAAGAGATGTGGCATTAAGCTTTCCAGTTAACTAAACAAATATGCAAATGCAATTTGTATGTTTTTTTTTTTATTTTTAGGAGTTTTCTTTTTAGGAATTTTTATTTTTAGGACTTTTAGGATTTTTTGGTTTTTTTGAGACAGTGTCTCACCATGTTGTTCAAGCTGGCCTGGAACTCCCAGTGATCCTCCTGCCTCAGCCTCCTAAGTACTGGGATTACAGGTGCACACCTACATATCCATCTACAATTTGTATAAGACACCAATTTAACCTCAAAAAGACCCTCAAAACTTTCGACTTTGTTTGGCACAAGGCTCATATTCCTACCACCCAGGATGCCCTTTCTGTGGAATGTCTAAAGATCATATAGTATTTTACTGTCACCTACATGAGGTATGGCAAAGAATTCAAGGCAAGCAGTAGAAAGAGGTGAAATTCTGACTACTTTAGGCACCTGGATTATGCATTAGGAGGTTGGCAAAAGCCAAGAGGGGTGATGATGCACACCTGGAATCCCAGTACTTGGGGGGCTGAGGCACGAGGACTCCTGGGAGTCTGAGGCCAGCCTGAACTACATAGCACGACCCTGTCTCAAAACAAAACAGAAAGGCAGAGATCATAAGAAAACACACCAAACCTGGGCTGATGAGAACACATCCCCAGGGAGCTCTCCCTCAGTGACGGGTGAGGGGTCCTCTAGACTGGAGGATGCTCCCAGGGAACAGAGGCAGGAGAGGGGATGGGATACTCGGACCAGAGGCCCCTGGGATTAGCCAGAGTAGACAGCAGAGGACAAGCGGAGCAGGAGGCTCCAGGGAAGCTGGCAGGAAACCACACAGTTCGGTGCTCAGCTCCCAGGCAGGTGTCACCACAAGGCCAGCTGTCCCAGGACCCTGTCTCCAGGTGGGCACCACACGCAGCCCTCACTACCTGCTTGTGTTCTGGGGCCAGCAGCAGCCCGGCCCAAACCTCCAGAACACCTACTCTGGGAACTCCCTCGCTGCGCAAAGCGCCTTACACAGCGCAGGTGCCAATCAGGTGTGTGACACCGCCTGTCCTAGCAGGACACCTTGTATCCCAGAGAAATGGTCAGTGCCATCCCTGGCCCAATCGGAAGGGTCTGAGCTTGGAACAGCAATGTCTGTCACCCCTCCTGTTATTTCCTGAGTCAAGGAAACACATTCTCATTTTAGGGTGCCGAGTGGGAAGGGCGTGGGATACAAGGAAGTCGTGATTCCATGTGGAGGAACAGCAGAGGTTCAGTTCCTCCTCCATGTTCGGTTCCTGAAATAACCTTCCCCACATCCCCAAGCTTGCGCTTGGAGGCAGGAAGGATCAGTGACCAGGACTCTCGCGTGATTACCAGGTCCTTAGGAAGCTGCAAATGTGATGAGAGGTGCAGGATGTTTCTCCACGTGCAGCGGGAGAAGGGGGCGGGGCAACAGAACTATGTACAGAGATGGAGTCTGTCTCAGGTAAGCTGTGTATTACATTGCAGCAAAGAAGCCCTGGCAGGAGAGTCTGGATTGGTCACTACAGCATGCAACTGCACACTTGGAAGTTCAGTTTGAGGATGAAGTACAGAGATTTTCATTTAAGTTTGTCTTCCATGTTATCTGGATTGAGGCAAAGGGTAGAATGAAAGCTGCGCAGGTCTAGAATAGAACAAGGAAAGATCGCAAAACTATGTACCGTCCCATGGTGTGGCTTTTCTTGAGGAAAACAGAGCTAGTATTTGTTCCATGTTGTTCTAGATCTCCAGTGTGCTACTTCATGTAATTCCCACAACAACCCCAAAGCTAGATGTTATTCATGAGAAAAGTTTGGCCAGATGGTGGCATCTCCAATACCAAGCTGGGGACACGCCACCCTGCCCTACAGCACACCTTCCAGAGCTGGAGCTATTCTGTCAAGCCAGCCTGATCTCCTCTCTGTCCCATGTCCTTGTCACCCTAGCAAGAGCTGCAGCATGCAGGACACTTGGAGATACCACAAAAAAGGCAAATATGACCAATGTGACCACACATGTCACCCTGCATATCGATCAGGCAGAAGCTGCCAGGGCGGGGTGCAAGTGACACAAAACTCTAAGCGACGGGCTGATCTGGGGTGAGGTGGTTTTGGTTTCCATAGCAATGATGAGACACTCCTGGCCTGTGGAAGAAGCAAGGAAGGAAGGGGTCAACAATCGGGCCTGGCCTGGCCTGAGCAGCCGGTGGGGAGCCAGGCCACACTGCATCCAAACTTCCAGAGCTCCGCTAGACATTTGCACTGAAGACAGAAAACACCACTTACCATATTCAAGCCTGATTCTGCGTTACAGGGAAGGTGTTTCACTGCTGAAATGTCCTGGACTGCAATCACCACAAATCAAAGGAAGATTGTACTTTTTTAGGCGGAGCTTTACCAGGACTTGTCCATTATTTCAGAAAATTAAGTCACGGCAAGCAAAGGTGCTTATATGACTTGGATTGTGTGTGTGTGTGTGTGTGTGTGTGTGTGTGTGTGTGTGTGTGTGTGTGTGTGTGTTTTAGTACAGGGTCTACAGGGCCTCACTACATAATCAGACTCATGGTGATCCACCTGTGTTCAGCCTCCCAAGAGCTGAGATTACCGGTGCACACCACCATGCCCAGTCTCAATCACCGTCTCAGTATGCCCTGGGGGCAGAGCTGGCAAGGCTTGCAGGGGATCAACCCCAGCGCTGCATCTACCTAAGCAGGCACTTTAGTCCACTGAGCTGTTTGCTGGGCCCTGGATTTTTAACACTTAACATGTACATCAACCTGCTGCTGTTATGGCTACATTACAGTAACTCTAAGAACACTGACAAATATTACTTATCCCTTATTTTTAAATGTTATGTGTTAGCCAGACTTGGTGGTGTATGCCTGTAATCCCAGAACTCTGGGAGGTTGAGGCAGGAGGATCAAGTCTAGCCTAAGCAACTTAACAAGACTGTCTCAAAATATCAAACTTTTTAAAAGGTTAGGGATATAGCTCAGTATGAAGGTCCTGAGTGTAATCTCCAATAAACTGAGGTGAGGGAGGTATTACAAATTAAAAGAGGTGCCAATCCCAGCACTTGGGAGGCTGAGGCAGGAGGATTGTTGTGAGTTTGAGACCAGCATGAGCTACAAAGTGAGCTTAAGGCCAGCCTGGACTGCACAGTGAGACCCTGTCTCAAAAAGACAAAAAAAAAAAAAAAAAAGAGGTGCCAATGTTCAGTTGAATTTTGTCTTACTTTTACTCATTTTTTAATCCAAAGTTTTCCATTATAAATCATCAGAAGCACCCAACTGATTCATTATGTTTTACAGGACAGTTTTCCCAAATATTGAAATATCAAAATCTACATCTGTTCCTAATATTAGAATGAGGGTCTGTGTTCAGTCCTAAATGACTAGCGCAGATAAACAATGCTGTAGGCTTTGTTTCAGAGTGGTGAGGGTGCTGTCGGGTGACACTGGTTATCACAGAAGAGCTCTGGGGAGGAGGTGATGACCCCCAGTGTAAGTTCAAGAGTCTGGGTGCAGATTCGGACAGATGAGGGTCAAAGCCATCCCTCTGGGCACTGAGACCTGAAGAATCCACTTGTCCCCTGTGTTCCAGCTACTCATTGGTACAGAACGGGGAGTTTGGGTTCTGGCAAGAACAGCCCCTTCCAATAAAAGAGCACAGCGAAGCAGTGATCTGACCAGAATCTCCTTCTCCCTCACTCAAGTCACACTTCCGGCCCTGCCCACCTTACACAGACAGGATTCTTCCGGCCCTGCCCACCTTACACAGACAGGAAAATCCATCCGGGAGGCACAGGCAAGGAGAAAGGAAGCACCAAAATCAGTAGCTAGTAAGCGGCCACACTCAGTGCTGACTGCTAGGCTCAGGGGGAGAAGCTGGTGCCAGGAGGGTCTCCTTTGGCTCCACCCAGGCCCTGCATCACCGGGGTCTTAGCGTCTGCAGCAATCACAGGAGCACTCCTCCTCCGGGAACTAACAGGAATATCATTCAAAGAATAATGTATCATTTCCTCAACTCCGTCACTATGTATCTGCCCAGGGTACTCTCTAGTTTAGACACGTTACAGCTGCAGACTGAGATGGGCAGCCTGGATTTTAGCCATTTAAAAAAAAAAAAAAAAAAAAAAAGGAGCCGGGCCTGGTGGCGCATGCCTATAATCCCAGCACTCAGGAGGCTGAGGCAGGAGGATTGTTGTGAGTTCGAGACCAGCCTGAACTACAAAGTGAGTTTAAGGACAGCCTGAACTGCATAGTGAGACCCTGTCTCAAAAAGACAAAAAAATAAATAAATAAAATTAAATTTAAAAAAGGGCAGTCCCTCTACATGTGCTTTATCTCCAGATTATCATATCCATGCCAAGTACACTTTCTTAATGCTTGAGTTCTTAAGCCTTGTAGCTACTACTAGTGGAAGGGGAGATACATTTCAAAAAGCAAACATTCTATCACAGATGAATTCTGGCACAGTGTGCGTGTGTGCATGCGTGTGAGTGT
The DNA here is from genome assembly GCA_004027165.1 of Ctenomys sociabilis. NCBI lineage: Eukaryota > Metazoa > Chordata > Mammalia > Rodentia > Ctenomyidae > Ctenomys > Ctenomys sociabilis. The sequence continues at coordinate 19,865 of PVKA01006045.1, read as the reverse complement.
GTGTGTGTGTGTGTGTATGTACTGATTCAGGCCTCACTGTTTAGTTGTTCAGACTACCTTCAACCCAATGATCTTCCTGCCTCAGCCTCCTTAGCACTTGGTTACAGGCATGCAGGGGACCAACCCCAGCTGCTGCATGCGCCATCAACCTGGTGCTGATAAACTGCCAGGTCCCTTCTTGCTGAAGGAAAGCCACAGGGCTTTCCTGATACTAGTCATGTCCGAGCTCCAACTTCCTACTCAACATTTTAATCACCAGGCTCCAGAACACACAGAGCACCCTAAAAATAGCAGAGCTGGAATTCATAAAAGGAGTGACACAAGCCTGTTTCTTGGATCTCAAGCTGAATAAGCGGTGACCTTCACAGGGCATCCTCCTTACTCTTGTCTATTTCAGTAAGCATCTGCCCCCAAAGTATTTATTACTTTTCTCTGAATAATTAATTTCAAAAATAACTCTTGGAGTGAGGCAAGGTGCTTCCTGTAATTCTAAAACTCAGGAGGCTGGGGCAGGAGGATTCAGTGAGTCCAAAGCCAACCTGGGCTGCACAGAGAGACCTTGTCTCAAAAACCAAAGCAAAACAAAAAGAGGTATGGGGAAGGTGATGCCCACACGGTTTTGTACGTGCTGTCACAGATACATGTGCTCATGGAGAATTTTCTGGAAGGACAGTCAAGAAAGTGGCAACAGCAAATGCTTCCCAGGAAAAGAATGAAAGAGCTGCAGCTTTGGGTGACACACACATTCTATAATTTTTACCATGCACACACATTACTGTTTCCATTCTAATATAATGTCATTTACGATGGCGCCTGTGTAGCCTTCTGTTGCTGCTAGGAGCACCGGGGCTGACCTGAAACACAGCAGTAAGGAGCGATCACTTCCTTGGGTGGCACTCCTCCAGTAACACTGACCAGGCAGGCGCGATGGATACGGAGAAGCTGGGGAGGGACAGGGTAGTGTAGGAATGTTGCACGGCTGGACGGCAGGTGCCGCATCGAAAATGCTTTGGGGCAACTGTGCCACTGTGCCAATTCAACTCGCTTCTGATTTGGTGTCAGGAAGGCAGAGAGCAGGGCTTAAATTCTAAAACACTTTTCCTTGGGCGTCTATTACTGTCTTACTGCATTATATGCATGAAATCCTACTTCCTAACAGAATGCTGGGCTCAGAACCATTTTTCCTGCGTGTTCTCCTCTCTTCCTAGTGGACAGGAGGTGCTATCACCACTTTGGCGTTAGGCTCTCTGGTCAGCGCTTCTCTGACAAGACAGAAGTGAGCCCTATGTGAATCACACAGGCTCTCCACCAGTTCCTGGACGTCAGTGGTCCTTCCACTCAGGAAGCACTGTTATCACAGCTTTTGTAAAGCCTTCAATGCCCTGTACACCAAGAGATGCTCAAATAGTTCAGGTGAGCACCCACATGCTGGAGGAGCGTCCCAGATGGTGAGGATCTGGGAATCCAGGGGCTCTCAGACACATGAGCACCCACAGGTGACAGCCTGGCTCCCGAGAAAGCTGTTAAAACTTACAGCCTTGTTTGTAGGGATGTAAACTGGTACAGCCACTAAGGAAACCAGCTTCCTCAAAAAACCATATCTTAATGTACCATGCAACCAGCTGCTCCCCTTCTAGGCACTCTCCCGAATGAGCTAAAGGCAGCGTATCATAGTGGTACCTCATACCCACACTGCAGCAGCATAAGTGCTTTTTTTTTTTTTTTTTTTTTGAGACAAAGTCTCGCTATGTAGCCTAGGCTGGCTTCAAACTCACAGCAATCCTGCTGGCTCAGCCTCCTGAGTGCAGGGATTATAGGACTGCATCACCACACCCAGTTCATAACACCTAAATCTTGGAAACAGCTTTATGGCCATCAACAGATCAATGGATCAGGGAAACTACATCACAGAGTGCAACTCTGCCATAAAGAATGATAAACTTAGGGCCAGGGAGATAGCTCAGCAGCATAAGAGCTTGCCTTGCAAGTGCAAGGTCCTGAGTTCAAACTCCACTCTGCAACAACAAAATAAATAAAAGTACATCTGAGTACTGATTGGTTTAATAAAAATATTTCTAAAAAAAGAATGATAAACTTGAGGCATTTATAGGAAAGTGGATGCACCTTCAGACCATAATATTAAATGAAATAATTCAGGCACGTACGTTTAGATATCATATGGTTCTCTTATATGGTAAATTCAATATAAGAATGTATATGTTTAATATAGAATATATAGATATATAGATATAGAGAGAGAGAACAGAAGACAGGAATAGGAAGTAGGAAGATATTTTTTCAAATGGATGCAAAAACAAGAGATGGAGAGAGAAGCAAGGATAGGCAAATAATGAAAATAGAGCTTTTACAAATAGGAAAGGCATCAAGAGCTAGAAGAAACAGGGAAGGAGGAGAGTTGTAGAAGGTTAAAAATTAATAGTAATAATTAAAATGTGCTATGTACATATACAAATTCCCAGCAAACATATCATTATGCACCTCAAACATGCACCAATAAAAACAATTACAGGTCTAAAGGAATCCTCCACTTGGAGGGACCAAGGGAATAAGCCACCCACCACCCAGTCTGTCCAGCCTGGCTGGAAAGGCAGGAAGTGTCATCTGGACACTGCAGGACAGAGGACTCGCGTGGGAGCCTCACACCAGCAGAGCAGCTGTCCGTGTGTTCAGTAATGCATCCCATGACTTGTACTGGTGGAAGGAAGTCCATCAACTGAAATTTTCTAATGAGGGATAAGATCGAAGAGGCTTAACTAATATGAATAGCCCCTATGTTAAGTCTGTGCACTCTGAAGGCCTTAAGGCAGGAGGATTGCTGTAAGTCTGAAGGCAGGCTGGGGTACACAGTAAGTTGGAGACCAGCCTGGAATATATAACAAGACCCTGTCCCCAAAACAAAACAATTTGGGCATGGTGGCACACACTTGTAATTGCACAATTTGGGATGCTGAGGCAAGAGGACTGCCATGAGTTCGAGGCCAGCCTGGGATACATAGTGAGCCCAAGGCTTGCCTGAGCTACATGGCAAGATCTTATCTCAAAAAAATGAAAAAGAAAGAAAGGAAGGAGGGAGGGAGGGAGGAAAGGAAGGAAGGAAGGAAGGAAGGAAGGAAGGAAGGAAGGAAGGAAGGAAGGAAGAGAAAGGAAGGAAGGAAGGAAGGAAGGAAGGAAGGAAGGAAGGAAGGAAGGAAGGAAGCAAGCCATAATGGAACATGCCTATAATCCCAGCATTTGGAAGGCTAAGAAGAAGCACTTCAAGTTCAAGGCCAGCATGAACTACTGAACTGCATAGTGAGAACTTGCCTCAAAAAAAGCCTTGACTGGGCCTGGAAGATGGCTCAGTGGAATAAGCGCTTCCCTGGCAAGCACAAGGACCTGAGTTCAATCCCCAGTTCCACAAAAAAAAAAAAAAAGAAAGAAAAAAAAAAAAAGCCCTGACTCCCAACTCCTCTTTTTTGGGGGGTATTTGTTTTTTAGAGTACTGTTGAGGGCTACTGCATACTGTTCAGCAAACCCCTGGTGTACTCCTGCAATCCCAGCCTTTTGGGGCACTAAAGCTGGAAGATCAGAAATTTTAGCAGAGCCTGAGTAATCTACCAAGTTAGCAATTTAGCAAGACTCTCTCAAAATAAAAAAAAATGAATGGCCTGGGACATCACTCCATACAGAAGCCTTGGCTTCAGTCCTCTGTTCTGATAGCGTAGAAAACCTTTATGTAAAAGAAACATAGCTTTGTGTACAAATTTAGAAGCCTTATTTCACTCAATTGATTTTTTTTTTCTTTTTTGTTGGCCCCTGCGTGTAGCACATGAGGTCTACATGCCTCGTAGGGAGCTGATACCTGCGTATCACACATCTCCAAGAACATTCCAGGTACACCTCTTAGGCCTTGGGACTACATCAATTTAAAAAAAAGAAGCCGGGCGTGGTGGCACATGCCTGTAATCCCAGCACTCGGGAGGCTGAGACAGGAGGATTGTTGTGAGTTCAAGACCAGCTTGAGCTACAAAGTGAGCTTAAGGCCAGCCTGAACTGCATAGTGAGACCCTGTCTCAAAAAGACGGAAAAAAAAAAAAAAGAAAGAAAAATTCTGGTCTTTCTGTAGCACCCAGAGACGGTGATGGATGGGGGATCCACACACTACACAGTCACACACACACACACACACACACACACACACACACACTGGCTCTTCGTATGGCCCGAGAGGAAGCAAGGGCTGTGCATGTACCCGGAAGTGAATCAGCCTCACCAGGACCCGCGGAGCAGGACTACAAAGCAGGGGCCAGAGAAAGAGGTTCGGCCAAGGGATGGCAAGGGCTGGAGTGGCTGGGGCAGCAGGGACAGTGACCCCGCAGAGGGAACAGGTGGAAGCCCATCAAGGATTTGGCTTTTGTTCCCAGTGAGATGGGAAGTGGGGGCGGGGTGATTTTGAGAGGAGAGTGACATAACAATGTCACAAGATTAAAAGGGCATCTATGTGGAGACAGCAGCCCTGGGGAGGGTTAGGAGGAGAAATGAGGGGGCAACATCGGGGACAGTGGCAGTGAGCCCCCAGGGAAGCTGATGTGAGAGGGGTGATGTTGTGGTTTGTGTCTCCATGCCCCCCAAGCCTCAGGTGGTCCTAGGACCTTTGCAGAGGTGCTGAATCTAAAGTTTGTGACTGATTTTTAGTGTAATGCTGGGATTAAGGGTGAGAGATCGCTGAATCAGTCCCCTTATTGGATTGCACTACCCTAATCCCAGTAGACTGGGTACAGTCTAAGGGCCAGAAAGAGGCTTATCCAGATCTCTCTTGCTGCTTTTGCTGTCTTCCATCGCTGCGAACCGTTGCCCCTGTGCCATGCCGCCTTGCCTTGGAGCCAGCCGAATATGGACTGAAACCTTGTTCCATGAATCTTTGCTCCTTAATTTTGGGTGTTGGGTATTGTGTGTCATCAACAAAAGAAAAGTAACCAAGACAGACCCCAAGAGATGGGGGAGTGGGGAGGAAGGGAAGGGGAAGGGAGAGAAAGAGACAGGAAGAGGCTGCTCAAATCTGCCAACTCCCCAAGGGAGCAGAGGCATTACAGACTGAAAACAGGTACTAATCAGAATAAAGGTCAGTTGGTTGCTTTTAAGAGAAATAACAGCATGCTTGTGAGTGTAGCACATTAGGCTTTAAAATTCACATTTCTGGGGAGATGGCTCAGTGGAATAAGCACTTCCCTGACAAGTACAAAGGCATGAATTCAATTCCCGGTTCCACCAAAAAAAAAAAAAAGAAAAAAAATAGAATAAAATTCACATTTCTTACAAGGTACAGTGGTGGGTGCCTATCATCCCAGCCAGTCAGGAGGCTGACGCAGAGGATCACTCAAGAATTCAAGCCCAGCCTACATAACACAGTGAGGCCCTGTCTCAAAACAACAACAAATAACAACAACTACCTTTTCTGCTGCCCAACTGCAGTGCTTGAAATATCTGCTTTATATGGCAGGAGAGAAAAATGAATTATTTCAATGATTCATTTATTCATTCAGTGAATTATTTGGTATCTCTTACCACACACACACACTGATACACGTGGAACATTTCCCAAATCTAAAACTTGTCTCGCTATGTAGCCCAGGCCTTGAACTCACAGCAGTGCCCCCTGCCTGACCCTCCGAGTGCTGGAATTACAGCCACAAACCACCATGCCCAGCAATCTGAAAGTTCGTGAGTCCTGACATCACATCACAAGTAAAACAACAAGTTCTACACCTGACCCCTCACGGTAAGTGGCAGTCAAAATGCAGGCCCTTATAAAACTATTGAGGAGCCAGGGAGATGGCTCAGTGGAATAAGCATTTCCCTAGCAAGTGCAAGGGCTTGAGTTCAATCCCCGGTTCTGCCAAAAAAATAAAAATAAAAATATTGAAAAATTACCTTCGTGCTACGTGAATAGAGGTCCAAAGAAAACCTAAAGGAATTTTATATTCATGGCTGGGTGCTACCTCCAAGCCCTTTCACTGTTTATCTACAAATTAGGAAAAATGTGAAGTCCAACCCATTTCTGGCCCCAAGCACACTGGCCTGTAATAATCACAGGAAGCAATTGCTGAATCAAATAAGGTGAGTCTGAGTTTCTAGCTTCTGTACCTGAAAAGCTTCTGATTTATTTCTTTAAAAAGCTTTCAAATCCACTGTCTTCCTACACTCTTTTCTTCCACTTAAGATTTAAGTTAGAACATGTCATGGCTCAGGAGCATTGCCAAATAATTATAGCAGTCAAATATTCAAAAGGGCTCTTCAACAAAATTTGTGATTATACTCAACATCTCAAAGCTATAGTCATAAATGACTCAACTTTTTATGTAACCTTGCATTATGAGTTAACTGTTTTTTTTTTAGAGAGATTAATTTACTTTATTTTTACTAAATTGCTCATTTAGCTGTTTTAGAGGGAAAAAAAAAAAAGACATCAAATACAAGGGCTTCTTGCATAATTGGCCATCTGTTTCAATGTCACAATTCTCTTTTTCTTTCCTTTCTTTTCTTTTTGAGACAAGGTCTCATTTGTAGCCCATGCTGGCCTCAAACTCACAGCAACCCTCCTGCCTCAGCCCTCCAAATGCTGAGATCACAGGTGTGTTCCACCAGACTTTGTGCCACCAGACCTGGTTTGTCTTTTTATTGTTGTTGTTGCTTTTTTTTTTTTTTTTTTTAGACAGGGTCTCATCACATAATGTAGGCTGGGCTTGTACTCACTCCAGTAGCCCAGGCTGGCCTCAAACTCACAGTTCCTCCTGCCTCAATCTCCCCAATTTCAGGGATCATAGGTGTGTGCTTGTCACCTGGCTATCAAATCTTAAATGATCTGAAGCTTCAACTTCATCCTTCAGGGACCATGAAATAGCTAAAAATCCAAACTGTCAGTTTTACAACAGCATCTTTTTGGAGGCAATATGTACTTTTTCTGGTTTATCAGAAAAACCATTTGTCTAAAAAAAGAAAAGAAATGTCTGCAAAGCTCCATGCGGTGGTACAAACCTATAATCCCAGCACTCAGGAAGCTGAATCAGGAGGATCATCGCAAATTCAAGGCCAGCTGGGTTACATAGTGAGCTCAAAGCCACACTGCACCACATCAAGAAGCCCTGCCTCAAAACAAATAAATCTCAGCTCTGCAAACCTACCCAGTGATTCGAGGCAGGCGTTTGATTTCTCAAGGTTTCAATTATCCCAACTCTAAGAGGAAAAGAGTCCTGATGGGAATAAGGTGACCATGCTGACAACCACACACCTGGAAGGGAGGTGGGCACACAGTGGGCCCGCAGAAGAGCACCTAATCTGCTCCATCTGACTGCAAGCCCTCAGCTATTTCCTGGTGAAAAGCTTGGCCCCCAGAGGACACTATTTATATCCCTACAGCCAGCTGTTGGAGAGAAGGCACGACTTCCAAGTTGGCTCTAGAGTCAGCCATCCATTCAGTCCTCATGGGAGAAATCTTGACTCCCCTAAGTACTGGCATCCCAGAAACAGCGTGCTGGCTGGGAGAACAGGGGAGGGAATGGACTCTCCCTGGTGTGAACTGGATTTGAACATCTAACAGTCCTTTCAAAGTCAACTGCCAAGACACTGAAGACCTACTATGTAACACTGACCCACACTTTATCCTGCAAACACCTAGTAACTCCTTTGAAACCAGACAGTGAGCCTGCACAGATGCTGGTTATATGCATGACTGTGCTAGGAACATATATTGGGGCTATAAAAACTATTTATAACTTTAATATTGTGCGTCAAAACACCCGAATTCATTATCTTGGAATTTTATCTTGCAAGTCAGCATGTAGAAACTGAAAACATTGAATGAGGCTGCCAAGACGTTAGTAAGAGACTGGAAAAATTGGAAGCAACACAGCTTTGTAGAACTGGCGAAGTGGGGAGTGGGCACAGGGTTTGAATCCAGAACCAGGCCATTTACTGCGTAATTTTGGTTTGGGAAGTTTGTTTCCTATGTGGAATTTTGGAAGAACTCTCAATCCCAGTGCTTCATCAGCCTGTCTGTGAAGCAAAGGTATTAATAATAACAATATTTTCTTCTTGGGTATTAAATGGATTTCATAAAATCATGTCTCAGAATAATGTCATTGTATGTAATGATGAGGAAACTTGTTAATGTAAAGAAACTAAAACTCCAGTGTCTAGTCCCAGGACAGACAGTCAAGGTTGTCAGCTAAGCACGCTAACAGCCTCAGCAACTTAGAAACCAGAAGGTCCAAGTCTAAAGGTCAGCCCTGCTTTTTTCTTGCAGGATTCATGCAGAGACGGCCAAGGCCCAACTGCTCTGCACCTCAGCCCCGCATTAGACTGTTAGACCTGAATAATATTAATTACAACTTATTAAGCAGGGAGGTATACCCAGCAATCTGCTAACTTTCGATACCAGCTCCAGTCTTCATGGGGGGTAGCCTTGCTGGGGGGTGGCGGCTGAAGCCAGGTCCTTAAACTTGTTCCCAGCCACGCAGCTACTATATGAACACAGAACTTGGATCCATTTGGACCTGCATTCAAGTTTATCCACATTCAGGTTGATTTATGCATCATCTACCTCACTTAAAGAAGTTCAAAAGTACTTATTCCTTCAAAAATGCTTTTCTAGTTGAAAAAAAAAAATCACTTTCCAGCCTTTTGGCTAAGATCAAGTCGAATAGAAAAAAGTACTTTGCATTTTTATGCCTACACCAAATCAATGACTGAGTTGGTGAAAAATGGCTAGGTTTTTTTCATACTGTTTTTCTGTTAACTTTAAAAGTAATTTACCTCTTAAAATCTGTAGTTTAATACTTGTTTGGTGAATTTGTGCCAATTTAACCCTTTCACTGTCATTCCCAATTTTTTACATTTCTGTTACGGTGACTTTATGTTCAAATACAATATTTAAAATTTTAAAAAAGAAAAAAAATGCTTTTTGAATTGAAAAGTCCTATACAAAGTATTGTTAATATCATCTTATGTCAATAAATAAGACACAAAATGAGCTTGCAATTTGCTCTCTGGTGCCTGGAATCAGAAAGAACAAACAGTTACACTTCAAGCTCTTTCATGTCTTCTTGGAATTTTGCCTTGACCTCAATTTCACTTCCACAAACCTGATAAACAACTAATGCACAAAACTAGAAAAGCAGACATGCAGATGTCACTCTATGCCACTCAAAGGCCACTCTGCGCTCTGCGCCCCCGGGAATCTAGGACACAAAACTCTGGGCTTTTCCTTGAAATGGGGTCCAAACGTCTCTGTGAATGGACTTCTCTCGCCTGGATTCGTCGTTAGATCTCCTCCTGGGTGAGCATAAAGTGGTCACATAAAACGCCTCACAAACCAGCGCTGGGTGATCACACCCATGTCAAGCTCGGACTCGGGCACGCAATCGATTTCCCTCTCTCTCGAGGGCAGGAAGCAAACGCTAGAGCTGAGGAGTCCCAGTATCCGACTCCCGTTCTCTTCTTTAAATTATCTTCCGTTGGATTCACAACTCAGTTTTCCAAACGGCTAAGAAACACTCCGTAAAGGCTACTGGCGTCGGGTGGAAACAAGGGGAGCCCCCAGGGCGCCCCCACTTCCCCTGCCCGGACAGGACGCGGGAGGCTGAGGTCCAGGCGGGCGGGGCCCCCGGCTCGGAAGCGCTCGCTCGGCCGCACTGGGGTCCGCAGCGAGCTCGCCAGCGTCGCGGGCCCCGCCGCTCGGGCACTGCGACTTTCTCGCCCGGGTGAGCTGTGCGCCCCGCATCGCGCGCGGGACTCAGCCCAGCGGACCCCACCCTGCACGCCTGGATTGGGGGTTCGGCGCCCCAGCCGGCCGACCACGGGGCGCGCCGCAGCCTCACCTCGGAGGGCGGGAGGTCGAAGGCGGCCGCGATCTGCGCGTACAGCTCGGCCACGCTGGCGAAGCCCTGCACGTGGCCCGTGGCGCTGCCGTGCGCCAGCTGCGCGTGGAAGACGGGTGCGGACGCGGGGGGCACGGGGGGCGCGGGGGGCGCGGGCGCGGGGGTCTGCTCGGCCCCCACCAGCCGGGCCCCCTCCCTGCCCTTGGCCTTCTTCCTTCCGAGCCGCCCCAGGGGCATCCTGCCTGGCCAAGGGCGTGGGCTGCCTGCGCGGGCCACCTGAACCGCTGTGGACTTTGCGCCCCAACGCGCAGGTACCGCGCCCGCGGCCAATGGCAGGGACACCACCGCCTCCTCCTCCCCCGCGGGGGAGCGGCCACCTACACCCGGCGCCTCCCCTCCCCCTTCCCTCTTCCTTCTCCCCCACCTCTACCCCTCCTTGCCCCCTCTCCTCCCCTATCCCTTTCCTCGCTCCTCTCTTCTTCTTCCCGCCTCCCACTCCCTTCCTCTTTCCTCCACTTTTCCCCTTCCCCTGTCCCTCCCGGGGAAGCGGTCACCTGCACCCAGGCCCCTCCCCATGCGAGTGGGACGACCCTTGAACCGGACTACCTCCCTTTCCTGGTCCCCAAGCCCCTCTGGTGGTGCAGGACACGTGGACCTGAGCAGCCACCCTCCTGCCTCCCTCAGGATGGGTCTGGACATCCCTCCTTGGCTCCCAGCTCCTGCCCACGCCCCTCGAACTAAGGGCTGGATTCCCGTGAAGGCCTCGGGTGGGCACTTAGCTCTTTTCAGTCCTGCATGTTCCCCCTACGCTGTACCTTCCAGAAACCCGTGGAGGGACACATAAGCGATTGGGCCACGTTTTTTATGTCCTAAGGGCTGGAACTTTGGAGATAGGGATTATTTTTCCAGATTTAGAAAAAATCATTGATTCATGTCTTAGTAGATAGTGTTTACCTGCCTTCTGGGGAGCTGGTCCGTGGACGAAACGCGTCTTAACTCTTTTTTATGTCCCCCTCCCGTCTCCCTCGCCTTCTCCATCTCTTGGTCTCCTTCCCATTGCAAAAACTGGCTCTCTGTTGGAGGTGGCGATATAAATAGAGCTCAGCCTGTACCTGCCTTCCGGCACCTGTACCCTGCTGGCTGAAGGAGCTGGCCAAAGGAGGCAGTCCTGTAACCTTGGGGCTGCTGTTGGAGAAGAAATAAAAAATGGGTAGAAAAGAGGTTAGAAAATCTTTATTTTTCTTTTTTTTTTTTTTTTTGTAATTTAGGGAAGGGTCTAGTAGTGTTCAGGGTCTCACTACTAGAACAGACTTGAAGTGATTCGCCTGTTTACAGTCTCCCAAGAGCTGGGATTGTAGCTGCACGCCACCACACCCAATCTCAGCGCCCTGGGGTTGGGGCCAGCATGGCAGGCCTGGGGATCCAACCCCTGTCCCTACACCTCTTTGCAGGCACTTTAATCTGCTGAGCTATTTGGCTGGCCCTCTAGGCTAGGAAATCTTAACTAACAACTTTTATGAAGACTGAAGCTGAGTGCTGGGGAGATGGCTCAGCAGTCTGTCTGCCTGGCAAACACTAGGGCCGGGGTTCGAACTCTGGTACCACATGCCCAGTTCAAGGGCATACTGTATCACAGTGGCACAGGCCTGTAATCCCAGTGCTGGAAAGGATCACTACAAATCCCAGCTGCATACCAAATAAATAAAGATTTCAAAAAAAAAAAATTTTTTTTGAGACTACAGCTCATGTGATCCTGGTAGGAAGAGGCTGAGGCAGGAGGATCGCTGAGAGTTGGAGGTCAGCCTGGGCTACATAATGAGTTCAAGACCAACCTGAACTGAATAGAGAAAACTTGTCTCAAAAGAAGAGAAAAAGGGTTGGGGTTGTAGCCCAGCAACACAACACCTGCTTGGCAAGTGAGAGACAAACTGAAAGACAAAGAGAGAGACAGAGAGAAGGGAAAACAAAGAACTGCAGCTTTGAGGAACCTGTTAATCTCCCTGGCACCCTTCCCTTGGTGAAATTCAGGCCCATCTTCCCATGATACCCCAAATTCCTCAGGAAAACTAAAAGTCCATGAACTGTCTTAATTGAGAAAATAAAGGGCAGGGACCTAACCCAAAAATAAAGGAACAGATTGAGAGGATTCAAAGAACACTTAAACTATCCATCATTTAAACAAGAAAATAAAGAGGGCCAGCCAAATAGCTCAGCAAATTAAAGTGCCTGCAAGCAGGCTCAGGAGCTGGGGGTTCAATTCCTCGGGGCCTGCCATGTGGGGCCCCACCCCCAAGGCTCAATGAGAAGGCAAATGAGACTGGGCATGGTGGTGTGCACCTGTAATCCAGTGCTTGGGAGACTGAAAACAGAAGGATCACTACGAATCCGATTTGTATAGTCAGACCCTGTAGGCCCTGCACTAAATACATAAAAAAATAAAAATAAATGAAACAAAATTAAAAGCAGGGGGTATTAACTTATCGAATCTGTATTGTTAAGGTGTCTTGAAACTGTCTGATTGACATTTGTAGTTCAATAAAATAAAAAAATAAAATAAATATTTTTAAAAAATAAAAAGCAGGGGGACCTAATCCATAACAGGGCCCTGCTCCTTTGTGCAAGGTGGGCCACCTTTTACGAGGGTCTCTATCCCTCAGGGGAAACATAAATGTTCCCATATTCTGGAACTAAGTGTCTCTCACTTACAGGCTGGCCCGCTATTTCTTCGAGTGTGTACCGTTTAATTTCTGCCTAATAAAGCCTTGTTGAGCAGCCAGGGAGTCAGCGAACCTTCAAACTTGTTCTACAAAGAGAGTGGATTTGATTGCTGTCCTCAGCTTCAGGAACCTCTTCAGACCCTGTTTAGTGACTGTCGTGGTCATGTTATGAAATCCTGGGGTTCTGTAACCTCTGTCCAGATCTTTCATGTCCTGAAGAAAGAATTAGACCAGACAGGTGCAAAAGGTAGGGTTTTACATTTACGAAAGTTCCCATTTATGAAAGGTAGGAAAAATACACTCTGTAGAGGCACCTACTAAGAGAGATCACTGTGGCCCACCGTGGATGACTGAGGTCTGTTAGAGCCCTCATTTCCCAGGCTGATGTCACAGCTAAGCCAACCTATCAAAAACCCACAGGAGTTTGCAGCCGAAAAATTGACAATAGCACCTCCTGATTGGTCCTGGGTTGAAGACTTGGAAATTGGTGTGGCCTGTGATCTCCTGATTGACAGGTCATGCCCACTCACTCAGATGGTGGCCTGTCCCCGTCTCTTGCCTCAGTCCACCCACAAACATCCTCAGCACTGCTAAGTATTCCTTTCAAGCTTTCTGAGTGGTGCTCACTCCCAAGTGTCCAGTACTCCCCTGGCCACCCACTTGCTCCAGTCATCTGTGCTACCACTGCCTTCTCTCGCAGGAGAAGAACAAGCTCCCTTTCCTACCTACCACAAACACTGAGACATTTCCTTGTTAGGCAAGTGCCCTGAGTTCCCACTACAGTCTGCATGCAGCTCACCCACCTCAGAAGAAAACCGTCCTTTAGCCCATGAGCTCATCTGTACACCCCTGTAGGATCTCTTATTTTGTTTTGTTTTTGTTTGCAGTACTGGGGATCAAACACAGAACGTTGCACTTGTGAGGCAGGCACTTATGCCGCTAAGCTATCTCCCAGGTCCTCTTATTTTGTTTTTCATTTTATTGAGATAAAATGGGTTACTATGTAACCCAAGCTAGGAGATCCTCCTGCCTCAGCCACCCAGATTCTGGAATCACGTCTAGCAACACCCCATGAGGCAGGATCTTTTTTAAACCACCTATTATTGACTCTTCTTCCCCTCCCATCTGGTTTGAGAGATGGTCGGCATTATTCTATTATTTTCAAGTCCTACACCCTCATCCATTCCCTCCTGGCAAGTCTTGCATTATTAGCAATGTTTTCTTGCTTCTCCTCTGCTTTTAGTCTCCATGTGACCAGATTTTGCCCTCACTCTCCACTAAAACTGTGCTTGCTACAGACAGGGTCTCTTTTTTTCTTTTTCATTTTCTTCTGTTAACTTGCCATATATGGGTTGAACCCAGGGCCTTAGCACTGGCCTATAGCCCCAGTCTTTTTTCATTTTGAGACAAAATCTCACTAAATTGCTAAATTGCCCAAGCAAGGCTTGCATTTGCATCCTGTTGCCTAAGCATACCAGAGTGCTGAGATTACAGGCATTTATCATCATGCTCAGTTTATGCAGCACCTCTTAATAATCCCCAGGTATGTAAGCCTGGGTCCAGCAGGCCTAGCCCTTACTTTTCTTTCTTTCTTTCTTTCTTTCTTTCTTTCTTTCTTTCTTTCTTTCTTTCTTTCTTTCTTTCTTTCTTTCTTTCCTTCTTTCTTTCTTTCTTTCTTTTTTTCTTTCTTTCTTTTTTTTTTTTTTTTTTTTTTTTCTTTTTTTTGTGGGGATTGAACTCAGGCCCTTGAGCTTGCCAGGGAAGCGCTTATTCCACTGAGCCATCTCCCTGGCCCCAGCCCTTACTTTTCTACTATAAATTAGCTATACATCTCAGTACTTTTCCCTGAGGGACACAGGAAGTAATCTATGTATTTACTCACTTGGTATACTGAATAGCAAGTGTGTGCATGTGTGCAAAAGTAGCATGACCCACCTTAGGCTCTAACTTGTTTTGCACGTGTTTACCTGAGCATCACAGATGGCCCAATCAACACAATAGACCGCTGTAGGACTTGTTTTTAAAAAAAGTTTTCTTTTGATTTTTCTGGTAGAAGTAGCCCAACTCAGCACAATGGCACATGAAAAACCAGATTTGGAAGTTTTGGAGGAGGTCAAAGGTCAGTCATCAGGTTACTCATGCATGGATGATAAAGATGATCCATTGCGGTAAAATGCATGTTTTCATAACAGAAGAGTGGTGGGGTGGGTGACAATGACAAGCACAGGGAGTGCTGATGACTTGATTCATATGAAAGAAAAAGCAACAGAAGTCCATATTTGACTAGTTGAAATGTAAAATGGCTACAGCTAAATGGAATGATCCAACATTAGAACTAGGTCTGAAAACATAGTGACAGGTGAAAGGTATTGGACAAAATGCCAGCACTGCCATTCCCTGTTGCAAAATTTGATAGACAAGATGCTGTGAAATATACAAAGGCTGATATGTAAGTAGAATATTCTGTATGCACCAAAAGCCATATTCGAAAACTACATTTTTGTACTTTTTGACACCTCATTAGCTGAACTGAGGGTATTCTTAGATCTGCTGTACTTAGCAAGGATTTCTCATGATAATCATGGGAATGTAAAAGAGTTATGGAAAATCAATAGATGAAAATATGGCATAAAAATGTGTGCCATTGTAGATGCAAAAGCTAATTTTTATTCAACCTTGCATGTAATCATTAATGAAATGCCATGTGTATTATAGAAAAGGGACAACTATGAGTAATGCGGAGAGGGCTATACATGCTTTCTTAAGAATGCTGCATCTTTTATGATATAGATGTCAAAAAATTGCAAAGATTAATTATGCTTTCAGTTTAGGGGCCAGGGAGATAGCTCAGTAGAATAAGCACTTGCCTGGTAAGTGCAAGGGCCTTAGTTCAATCCCCAGTTCCACCAAAAAAAATAAAAATAAAAACAGTCTCAGTTTAGACATTTATCCTGGAACTCAACCATCAGGTCCTTATTCGTACAGCAATAAACTAAGCAATGTTGTTGTAAACAGACATGTTGCTCCTGTCTTCCAAACTAATCAGATGTGATATTCAGCAATTGGTTCACCAGTTTCTAGTTGATGTTACATTTGCTAACACCATCAGCTGACCAGTGCAGGAACTACACACAGAAACAAAGCAGAAATTCCAGGTGAAATATTGCAATTTCAAATTGCAACAGAATTGTATACTATAGTCTTTGTATTTCAGAAAGATATAACACTGGCCTCCTATCTGACAAAGAGAAACAAACTAGTACTACTGAGGTAACATTGCACCATGATAGAAAATTAATAGGGACATTGAACCAGCCTCCCACAATGGGCTTGGTGGCACACACCTGTAGTCCCATCACTGGGGGGGGCTGAAAACAGGAGGATCCCTACAAGTCCAAGCTACATAGTGAAACCCTGTGCTATATACATTAAAAAAAAAAAAAAGGAAAGAAATATTGATAGGGAAACCTCAACAAAACAGAACTCTGACATGGGAACTGCCTACAATAAAACATAGGTGGAGTAAACATTGTTCATGAGTTATGCAACAACTACGATGTCACATGAAACTCGAAGCATTGGCCAATAGTTATGTTTTACTTGATCCTAAACAAGTGTGGCATAAATAGTTTGATAGCTTACAAAGAAAATAACAAGTGACAAACATCATGGAGAAATTTTCTTAGAAAATTAGGACTGAAATGCATAAGAGATGATTTACAAGAGAAGAAAAATAAAATGTTTCTGTCCAGGGAACTATGCCCAAAAAAAAGTGTAGAGTACACTAGTGAACTGACCCATGAACGGGAAGGAGTAGCAGGATCACAAAGACTTCCTGTAACAACAAGAAAACAAAAGATGTCAACTGTGTCCTGCAAGAAAGCATAGTAATCCGGGCGTGGTGGCACAGGCCTGTAATCCCAGCACTCAGGAGGCTGAGGCAGGAGGATTGTTGTGAGTTCAAGACCTGCCTGAGCTACAAAGTGAGCTTAAGGCCAGCCTGAACTGCATAATGAGACCCTGTCTCAAAAAGACAAAAAAAAAAGATAGTAGGACAAAGCATATGTGCTATCAGTGTAAGTAATACTTGGGTATGGAACATACAGTTGTCATGTGCGAAGCCTGCCTTGGGCCTGTTGAAGCAAAGCTTATTTTTGTGGTAAGGTTCTATTGGTATTTTCATTGTATTCACATAAGAATTTTTTTTTTTTTTTTTTTTTTTTTTTAGGGAAGAGTCTACAGGGTGTTCAGGATCTCGCTACTAGATCAGACTCACAGTGATCCTCCTGTTTACAGCTTCCTAAGAGCTGGGATTACAGGTGCATGCACCACCATGCCCAGTCTCAAGAATTTATTTTTGATGTTATCTTTTAGGTTTTCTAAGCAAGTGCACAGCTCAAATGAAAATGTTGGTCTCTATTCTAAATGCACATACAAATGAGGAATTTAATATTTGTTTTGTTGGTATTCTATGTTCCCATTAACTACACACTGTACAACATAATACGAACTTCCTGACAAAACAGCAAGACCTCTGAGATGTCAAGTACATCCTACAAAAAGGTCAGGAAACCAGAAAACACATGCTTCCAATCAGTGTGAGCGATGGGTGAGTATGAAAGGCGCGGTCGTCATGTGTGCAGTCTGCCTGCGGTGTGCTAAATGAAGGAGAGTCCTTTTGGTAAAGCGCTACTGGTATTTTCATTGTAATTCATATGCAAATTTATTTATGTTGTTCTTCTTTAGACTTAGCACGCCAAAAAAGTCAATGTTGAACATTCTGATGCTTTTTTTATAAACAATAAATATTGAAAATTCTATATTTTGTGGTACTTTTCCTGTTAAGTACTCATTGTTTAGTATAATAAAACTCATAAAATTAAAAATTCAGGGTCCAGGAGATGGCTCAGTAGAATAAACACTTGGCTGGCAAGCACAGGGTCTGAGTTCAATCCCGAGTTCCACAAAAAAAAAAAAAAAAAAAAAAAATTAAGAATTTATCAATAGAAATATTCTAAAGAATAAACATGGGTCTCACAGATGCATGTTTGTGTCCCTTCGTGACAAAATTCATCTTCTGCCCAGAAAACCACCAAATATAATTAACTTTTCAGTCCAATTTACACTCTGAAGTGCACTTGGCCACAGCCACTACTTCACCCTTTCCCTGCTCCTGTCTTTTGGCTTCCTTGCCCCACCCCCACACACCTTGCTTCCCTGCCACTCCCTCCAGAAAGTGCACTGGGGAGGCTGCTTCCAGGGCCCTCTATTCTCAGGCCATGCATTCTCTCTGGGTGATACACCACCTTTCTTGATTGGTTGTTTTTGTTTGTCTTTTTGAGACAGGGACTTGCTGTGCAGTTCAGGCTGGCCCTGAGCCCACTTTATAACCCAGGCTGGTCTCGAACTTCCAATGATCCTCCTGCTTTAGCCTCCAGAGTGTGGGGATTACAAGCATATGGCATCACACCCAGCCATCTGTCTTGGTTTTGCATATATATATATATATATATATATATATATATATATATATATATATATATATATTTTTTTTTTTTTTTTTTTTAAAGAGTGAAAACAGAAGCAAAAACAAATAGAAAAATACATGTTACAGAGCCAGGGAGATGGCTCAGTGGTATAAGTGCTTCCCTGGCAAGTGCTAGGGCCTGCATTTAATCCCTGGTTCCACCAAAAAAAAAAAAAAAAAAAAAAGAATGTAATGTTGTGCAGGAAACTCAAATGGAGACCCAACAAAGCCACACATGTGTTCTTTGTTGTCTGTGTTCCTGCTCAAGAATGTGAACCCTGTGCCTCAGGGGCCTGGGTCTGATGTCCCTGGGCCACCACGTTGAGTTTCTTCTGTTCTCTTTCTCTCAAATCAATTTTGTTCTCAGATCTGTCTCTTGGTTGGGGTTAGCAGATGTCCTGGGGGAGGAGAAAAGAGTGAATTCTTCAGGAGAACTTTAAAATTTATGTTTTATGATTCTGTGACTTCAAAAGAACACCATACACATTCTGGTTCACTCAAAAGACTGAGCCTGATGCTGCCCCAGGATCTCAAGCTTGAACTTAACATAGCACGCGATTGCTACAGCTCCAAAGGATATGACTTGTTCCTGGGCTAAGGAGAAGAATAAAGAAAATCTGTGTAAACGGCGCATTCCTGTCTAGTGAAAGACAGATGTGTATGAATAAGGAGCTCAGAGAGGGCTGGGAGTATTGTTACTGGGACTGCTGGGGACTCCATCTAGAGATTCTTTCTAGGTACTTCTTACCCTGAACAAAGAATTGGACAAAATAAGTGCAATTATTTTGAGTTTCACATTTATTAAAGATAAGAAAAGAAAACCGCTCTGCAGAATGTAGTCTAATTAAATGTAAAAAAAGAAAAAATGTGGTGCACTCAACGGGATCCGAGCTCACCACTGTGAAGGGAGAGGGCAGTGGCCAAGGGCTCAGAGGCCGCTCTTATGGTTTGTGTCTAGGTGGCCCCCCAAGCCTCATGCTGTCACTGGGGCAGGCTTCTGGAGTTTGTGATTAATTCGTGATCCAGTGCAGGGATTATGGGTGTGAGTGCTACGCCCAGTCTAGGGCGATAACCTGCATCCAAAATAAGGAAGGAGAGAGGCTTGCTAGCTGCTGCAGCCCTGCTCCTCCTTGGCTCTTGCTGCTTTCGGCCATGGGCCACTCTGCCTTGGAGCAAGGCGAGTGTGAACTGAAACCTTCACTAACTGTGAGCTCAATAAACCTTTCCTTCCTTCATTTTGCTTTCCCCCGCCTCCTCACTCCGGTCCGTACTTTAGGGAAGAGTCTATAGGGTGTTCAGGATCTCACCACGAGATCAGACTCATAGTGATCTGTATGTTTACAGCCTTCCAAGAGCTGGCATTAAAGGCACGCACCACCGCGTCCAGTCTCAATGGCCATCTCAGTGCACCCCGGGGGCAGGGCCGGCATGTCCTTCCTTCAGTTTGAGTGGCAGGTATTTTGTCCCAGCAACAAGAAAAAAGTAACCAAGGCAGCTGTCATCACCCCCCCATCTTTCGTATCCTCCACACCTCCAGCTGACATCAGCACCAGGCTGTCTGATCAAAAACTGTCTTGAATTTTCTCAAGAATTAAGAAAATTAGCCGGGCGTGGTGGCGCATGCTTGTAATCCCAGCACTCGGGAGGCTGAGGCAGGAGGATTGTTGTGAGTTCGAGACCAGCCTGAGCTACAAAGTGAGCTTAAAGCCAGCCTGAACTGCATAGCGAGACCCTGTCTCAAAAAAA
>PVKA01006044.1:59643-86399 GCA_004027165.1 Ctenomys sociabilis | reverse complement strand
CAGTACAGTTGGGATAGATAACGCTGTGCTTCTACATAATTCTATGAGAGGCAAGATCTGCACTAATGGTGGTTGGACAGGATATTATGTCGGCTTTTAGTGCTATGGTCATCCACTAGGTAAATAATTATTGAATCTTTGATATAATTCAGCTATAAAAAAACCTGTAAATATAATTTCATGTATGCACCTTGTACAACACCAAAACGTTATGAAAACAGTTTGCAATGTATTAATTCATCGACTCTGTATGGTTAAGGTGTTTTGAAACTGTCTGATTGACATTTGTATTTCAATAAAATAAAAATAAATAGAAAAATAAATAAATAAATAAATAAAAACAGTTCTTAAGAGTAAATGTGTACATATTAAGAATAACAAATTCTATACATACACAAACATTTACTGAAAACAATAGTTTGAAAAGAGCCACAAATTTGAGGATAAGAGTTCTGGGAAAATGGGGTGGAAAGTAGATTATTTGTAACATTTTTTGTTTTTAAGTAAAAGAAGCAAGGATGAGAGCAAAACTTGACAACAAATGAAAAGGAGATTAGTGTATTTCCCTAGGTCAACTTTGTTTAGAATTGTTAAATGCTTCCTGCAAACCCTCTTAAACTAGAAGCAGGCCTTGGTAGAATTGCTCAAGGTCATGCTGAGTTCTGGCTTAATTAGAGGCCTTTTGGTAGGGAGGACTTGAGTGCTGACAGGTTTCATCTGAACTGTGGAACCATAGGAGTTGATTCTTGAAACGCAAAAACAAGGATGTAACAGTTAATGCCAGACATTTTAGTGACATACAGAGTTTTTTTTTTTCCAGTTTTTGTAAGTTCAGAACATTGGGAAATTGCAGCAAAAAGAAACTTTCTAAGAACGCCCACAATTGGCTCTTTTACAAACCAGTTAAGCATTGCTTTCTCAGGGATTAATTCCCTTTACCTTGGGGGCAAGACATTAAAATTCATCTCAGGCTTACAATGGCAGCAATATGCTGCATTCGTATTTTCTTTTAAAAATTGTTCTGTTATTTGCAGCAGCCATAGAGGGCACCCCAAGTTTAGTTTCCACTGATATCTGGAAGCCTTTAAATGTGAACAGTAAATTAACGTGAAAGTGCTGTTGCTAGTATTTAACCAATCAACTAAGGTTTCTAATATATACAGCTTCCTCTTATTGTGATCCAGATTCTGAGAAAAAAAAAAAAAAAAAAACACTTTTAAGTGTCATGCAAATGAGTCTTATAAAAAGTATTAATGTCACCTTGACTGTGATGACACTTGTGGGCTAATTATAATTGTGAAGAGAAGCAAATGGCTACCTGTTTGGTTTCCTGAGACCAGATATGAGCTGCCCCTGCTGCAAATAAGGGAATGTGACTAATGTTCAGCTGCTTCTTTCTTTGTCACTCTTTGTACCTTATAACAGGAACAAAGAGACTAGGGCACAGTTCCCACCCTTTCTGTCAGTTCAACATTTATTGAATACCATTCATTGAGCAGGTGGCTAAGTGGAGGGAAGCTGCTATTTAAATATATTGTTGTCCTCACATTTGCCTGAAAAGTATTAACCTTATTTGTCCTGTAAAAGCTAAGACTTAGAGAACAGAGTAACTTTGAATCTAATAGATCCCAAACTAGCGCTTGACCCCACCTCTCTGATTTTAAAACACATGCTTCACAAAACACCCTGGAAACCTAGCATCCCAAATTTAAGTAGTGTATTTTTTTTTTTAAAAAAAGATCATTATAGGAAGTAAAGAGTAAGGAGGGAGGGCTTCCATGTGGGCGGGAGCAGCATGGCATGGCTTTGAGGGACTAGCAAGACCTGAAGGATGGAGGACAGCTAAGGTTTGGTAATGGCAAAGAGTTTTAGTACAGGACAAGCAGTAGACACAATTACCACTGACCAGGCTTGCTGCTTGCTTGCCCTGTGTGTGCATCTCGGGAAGTGAGAACTCTCAGTGGTGCTGCTCCTAGGACAACAGATAGTGACAGGTAACAAGGACAGTGTGCTAAAGTGAGGGCTCCAGAAAATGAGGGAAGACACCTCAAGTCAGGATAAAGCCCCGCATATCCCAAATGGGAGAATATTGTAAATGTCCTATAGACAGCACTTCATCTTTGCATACCCTTTTTAGAGTACTAGGTAGAGGGAAATGGTAGCTGGGGTTGGGATTTTGGATACCAGGAGAAAAGTCAGTACACTGGGTTCTGTAGCTTTTCCTTTCAGAGGATTCCAGGTCGTGTACATGAATGTGTTGAAACTTGGTTACCACATTCACCCAGCTGTGGTTTTGTGCTGATGCATGTGAAATTAATTTGGGGCATATTGGTGTAATGCTGGGTATGCACTATAAAAATTTCTCACAGGGGATTGAAGGGCTTTTTGTCCAGTTTTTGTTGTTGTTTAGTACTGGGAATTGAAACCATGACCTTTGCACTGAGCTACATTCCTATCCCTTTCTATCTTTATTTTGAGACAGGGTCTAATTCACCAAGTTGCCCAGATGGAGCTCAAACTTAATAAATCCTCCTACTTCAGCCTCCCCATGTACTGAGAAAGCAGGTGAGTGCCGCCACATCTGGATTCTCGTATGGCTTTAAAGGCTTTTTCTTTTCTAACTTCACAAGTTTTATGAAATAGATATTTATGTAATGTTTCCTTTTGGCATGATTTTTAAAGAAAGCTAAATTAGAGCCATATGACTAGATTTTTCAAGTAAAAGAGAAAATGAGTTGAAAAGACCTCATTTTAGCTCGAAGGCCTCCAGAGATCCAAGTGTTATAACCTCAGTTTTCAGAGCTCTGATAACACTTCTTAAAGAGTGCCAATGATGGACTCCTGCTGCATGCGTATTCCCCGCTGCTTACAGAGGGCAGGTGAACTACTGCCCTAGTGTTCCTGCAGCTGCAGTGTGTCCCACACCGTGGGCGCCTGTGTGTCAGTCCAGCAACATTTTAACCTATATTTTACCAGCTAGTTTTGTTGAATCTTGTTTCTTTTCACTTGTATTACTAAAACTACAGTGTTTTCCATGATCATTATTGTTAGTAACCAGACATTACTGTATTTTATTTCTCTTTCCCTCCTTTTTCCCTTCCTCCCCCCTCTGTTCATTCCTCCCTTCTTCCTTTTTCCCTTCCTTCTCTCCTTCCTTTCATCCCATTTCCTCTCTCCCTCCCTTCCTCCTTTACTACCTTCCTCTCACCCTCTCTTCCTCCCTCCCTCCCTCCCTTACTCCTTTTCTCCCTTCCTTCTTCCCTTTCTTCCTCTCTTCTTCCCTTCGTCCCTTCCTTCCTCCTTTCCTTCCTTCCTCCCTCCCTCCCTTCCTTCCTTCCTTCCTTCCTTCCTTCCTTCCTTCCTTCCTTCCTTCCTTCCTGTCTTTCTTTCTTTTGTCCTTTTGAGACAGGATCTCACTATGCAGTTCAGGTGAGTTGCCAGGCTGGACTCGAACTTGAAGCAATCCTCCTGGGATTGAGTGCTGGCATTACAGCTGTGTGCTACCATGCATGGCTCAAACATTATTTTTAAATGTATCCCGTTACTTTTATGAGGAGTGAAGCAAAAGGCCATAATTTCTGTCACCCAACCTGTTACACATTCATGTGAATGTTCAAAATCGTCAGCTTAGTAAAAATGATTATCTAAGCCAGTATGTTCTGATGTTTTTCTAAACAAAAGAATCTCCTTTTGGGGCTGGGGAGATGGCTCAGTGGAATAAGTACTTCCCTGGCAAGTGCAAGCCCCTGAGTTCAATCCCTGGTTCTGCAAAAAAAAAGAATCTCCTTTTTGTGGGGGATGGGGGTGGGGGTTTACAGAGTGTTGCTATATAACCCAGGCTGGCCTCAAACTCACGGTGTTCCTCCTGGCTCAAGCTGAGGTTACAGGCTTGCACCACCACACCTGGCTAGAATCTTATTACTTAAAAAGAAACTTTCAGATGGGGTGTGTGTCAGTGGTAGAGTTCTTGTGTAGCATGCACAAGGCCTTAGATTCAATCTATAGTGATGGAGTAAACAAAAAAAGAGTTTTGGCAAAGCCACTTAAGTAAAACATACAGCTATGAACCCACGGGCTAAACTGCTTCTCCAGCTCCCCCAATAACATCTGAGGTATACAACTTGTGGACCACTAGTATGAAGTCACCCTATTTGTTATCCTCTAGGACAGACTCTAGGTAGCCTCTTTACCATGGTTAGTTCCCTACAATAGTTTCTTCTGCAGTCCTGTGCCTTTGCTTATGCTGTTCTTCCATGATGTATGCTACACCATCTTCCTCTCACTATCTTGACAGCATTTGATTGTCTTTGATAAAATGTTTCCCTGGAAGTTTCCCCTGATACACTATTGTGTATTTTACTCCTGTAATGGTAGAAGTCAGTGCACTATTAAGTTTGTTCCTCACATTGTAATTATGAGAGTCAGACACTATAATTATGATACAACCTCCAGCATCAGGCACATAGTTGATAATCAGTAATGATGGATGGATGGATGGATGGATGGATGGATGGATGGATGGATAGATAATATAACCTTTGCCAATAAACCAAGTGAATGATATATCCTAGTGCCTTAAATTGAGAAAAGGAATAAGAGAAACTGACAAGAATTCTCTTCATATGGTCAGCTAGTTTGAAATTTGCCTGTGGATTTACAGTGGCTCTGACACATTTCCCAGAATGCATTCATCACCAACTCAGTCACAGGAAAGAATCACACATGAGTCATAAGCCTTCTCTCCTGTCTGCTGCCATGTATTTATAGCTAATGCAGTGGTTTTTTACTTGTTAAACAAAGAAAGAAAAATGGTTGCATGAAGGCCAAACAAAAGACTAATGGAAAAGGCTTTAATAATTAATTTGTAAAAGGTTTTTAAATGACAAGCCAGCTAGGAAGTTATAGAAATATTTAGGCAGAAGTAAGGACACAACTCCTTGGATTGTTCCTCTGGGGTTAAGTTAGAGGTAATTTGAAAGGTGGCAGGAAGAAGACCACTGATACTTGCTTTTCCTTTTTTGTCATATAAATACCAAATCATGTCCCTAGGAGGAAGAGCATTATACATTTTAAGTGTTACAAGATAGTACGAGCCTATGAAATGAGGAATAATGTTAGTAGAAGCTGTACTGCTTAATGTGTATTATGTGACACGTGTGGTCACCCGTATGTCACTGAGAGAATACTGGACACACAGGAAAGGTTCAGTTTGATTCTCAGTTTAGTCCATTGTTGGCTGACTACAAACAGGAACATGGTGGTAGAATGGTGTAGTGGAGGCACATTGCTCAGCTCATGGTAGCCACAAAGTAGAGAAAGACTGAGCGACCTCTTGTGGGGGAGGAGCCAAGGGTAAAAGGATAATCCTCAAGGTCGTGTCCTCATGACCAACCCAGCAAACCCGGAAGCAAGCATTACTAATGTCCTAGGCACCTCAGGTTGGCAATCAAGATTAACCATCATAGCACAGTTTGCAAAATCACTTTTAGATAATGTTTAAGCTTCTTTTTCTTTATGCCCTAGTTGGCACATTACTATTCTCAGATAATTATCAAAGACTTCTATGGAGGTTTCCTATTTAAGTTATTCCTTCTCCTGCATGGGTAATTCCATTAATGGCTCTCAATGAAGTCTCAATAAAAGTTTGAGAAAATTGATCATTGTAACAATTCTTCTCCATAGAAAAAAAAATTAGAGCTTGCATTTATTGAGCATGTACTATATCCAAATACTGTTAAACAGTTTCAGAGGTACTCAGAAATCCTGCTCAATCACCATCATAAATAAATAGTCTTGAGTCATAAATGATAAATCACACAAGTCAGAAGCAAAGTTAAATATTACATGGTTTTTCTTATATGAGAAACCCAAAATAAAGGAAAGAAAGACTATAGGAAAGAGTGTAATATGCTTTTTGGAGAAAATGAAGGACATAGGAAGAAAAGTAGTAAAGGGAATGGAAAATGATATATATAGATTTCCAAACAAATGTGAATAATTCAAACATATCAAAAACTTTTTAAAGGCAATTTCTTCATCCATGTATCATGTGGAACAGCTCAGGGTAGATGGGTGCATCTGACCTGAGTCTCTGTTTTCCCCCTGGGATACAGCGAAACCTTGTTAACAGAGGGGAGCATGCCATAGAACAGCAGCGAGAAGTGGTCTCATACAGAGGAGAAAGAATAAGAGAGCTAGAGAAGTGGCCAAGTGCTGAATCTCTGTCATTAGAAGATAATTCACATGTGGTAGCAATTAGCCCAAAGAGTTTGCAGCACCTTACTTCATCCTCCTTTTACATAGGAGAAATTAAAGTCCAGGTAGGTTTGTGACTTACCTAAAACCACTCAGTTAATTAGCAGCAATGGAAAATCTCCAGTTCCTGCTCTCAGAGGCTCTTTCCTCTACACTCTCAAATAAGAACATCAGATTTAGGATGGGAAGATGGGAAAGTGTTTTACTCTCCAGAGCTCCATTTGGTTGTTCTCTGGAGAAATGCTTATTTTTCTAAGTGGCAAAATTGACTGAGATAATTCACAGGCCTCTTCATATCCTGTGAATTATCTGAATGTGCAGTGGCATATAGAGTTTGAAATAGTCCACAAAGGAGTGTGAAGAAGGCCTGCAAGTGGTTAGACCATTTTTATTCATTCCATGTGATGTGAGGGTGGTCCTTTTGGCACCTCAGAGAAAGAAGCCTTAAGCATCTCCCCACCAACAGGGAGCCACATGCTCACAGTCTTCTGGATGACACCTTTCATACCTGCTGTGGTGCAGCAGCTCACCAGGCCCAGCCACTTACCAGATGGTGTCAAGCCAGAGGGCTAGCTGTAGAGGTTGTGCTATCTGGTCTTCTCATTGTGCTTAAGAAAATGAGACAGGAGAGGAGAAGTGTTTTTGAAGTGATTTGTCCCAACAGAGCAAGTGAAAAGGCAGAATATGAAGAACACAGGACTTGGATCATAGATGTTGGGCTCAGGTGTTCATCCTTTAAGTCTCATTTTTCTTATTTTTTTAAAATGAGTACAGTAAAACTACATGATGTAGTTCAACATATTAAGATCCATGACATGTAGGCTAAGGAACTTCTGTTTCTGAGTGAAAGTACTCATGAAGTAAGTGTTATCTATATATAGCAAAAAGGGGACTGGGGAGATAGGTTCAGTAGAGTAAGTGCTTGCCTGGCAAGCCCAAGGGCCTGAGTTCAAACCCCGGTTCTAGGGGGGGGGAATCTATCTATCTATCTATCTATCTATCTATCTATCTATCTATCTATCTATCTATCTATCTATAGATAGATAGATATCAAAGAGGAAGAGCAAGGCTGACAAGCAAAGCTCAACATTACTACCTTGGAAAATGCTTTTAGCCATCATACTTTAAGGAATTTAGCTTTAGCTGTTTTATGGTGATTTTGAAGTTGGCAGTAACAAGATAAATCTGAAATCCAATATCTTCTTTCTTCCTTCAAGACTATTGACTCATTTATTTATTTTTTTTAATTGAAGAACAAGTAGCAATGAGACAGTTTCAAATCAAATTAGTAGGACAGATTCAACAATTAATACATTGCACAGTGTTTTCGTAGTGGCTTTTTGTTCATTTATTTATTGTACTGCCCTGAATATTGAATATGTGTGCTTTGATGTGTATTTATCATACATGTATTGGTATAGAGAATGGTTATTTAGTCTAGAACATAATTTTAACCATTACAGACTGGCTTTGGGAGACAATAATAATAGCAAGAGGTTCTCTTTCTTATGAACTTGATAATGACAACCATTTATTTGAACTAGCCTTCCAATAAAAAAAAACCTGGACCAAAAATGAAAATAATTGCTAAAGTCAGTAAGACAGAAATTACTAACTGAGTTCTGAGAAAAGGTGCAAAAATAGAATGATAAGGGCTGCACTTACAACCACTTTTGTCTTGTGAGTATTTACCAAGCTAAGGAGGAATCTAAATTTTTGATATGCACTATGCCTACCCTTCTGGAGCAACAGGTCTAAGGGACAGAATTTCAAGCCTTGCCAAGATGGACACTCTCCATATAAATTCCCCCATTCTAGACTCAAAGATTAATATCCAAAAAATAAAAGGGAATCAGAAATAAAACAACCCTCAAAGTATTTAAGTAGGCTGTGTGTTGAATAGATGGCCAAGGACACAGAAATCTTAAATTTTGTAAGCATCCAGGAAGTCTAGCAGAAGCAACAAAAATTGTCCTATGCTTCCAATTATTTCTATAAATAATTTTGCAATTATACAGCATACAATCAGAGAGTCCCCAGCAGAGATGCCTCTCAGTGCTGATCAGCTCAGTAAGCCACCCATGAACTCAGTTGTCCTCCTTTCCTCATTTTACTCTTTCCAAGCACTGTTTTTTCACTAGGACCATCTTCAAAAACAAGCCCTTGCTTATAAACACTTCTCTCTACCCTGTTGAATTCTCTGAGACACTTGGCGCCACAAATGGCCCTACAGAGGGACTTTTCCAATGGATTTTTGGTACTGGGCCAACCAGATAGTGATAAGGACCTCATTACTGCTGAACATTGGGGCAGTGGCATCCTCTGTTGGCATGCAGAAACCACAAGCACTAGGATATTCCCTGCTATGATATGGAACAGTGGAGGCTTGTGTTAATGATAACACAGAAACATATCTAGTCAGCATTCATTTAAGGAACATAGAGTAAGCTGACTTCTACTCTGGTCTTGTAGAAAGCAAAGAAAGTGGAATGCTGTGGCTAGTCAACTGTCAAACCCAAGAAGTGCTGAAAGTTTCCCTAGAAACAGAGCACTGCCTCCTGCCCTCTGGACAGCTGTGGGCACTCACTCAGTACCAGTAGGTTAATGCAGCCCTACTACAAAGAACAGAATAGCCTTAGCAGGGCTCTGGTGTCATTGTCAAGACCCAGATAAAGAAACACTAGACCTTGAGACATGGGTAGATTATTTAGAAGGACAAACATGATAGCCTTGAATTCCAGATTCCTCTAAACACCAAAAGCAGCAATGTCTGTCCCTGCCTGAAGATCTTACAAAGACTGTCAGATGGATAGCATTTGTCCTAAGACCTGCTGCTACCTCCACATGACCAACCAACAGAGGACACAAAATAGAGGTTGGCTCAGTAATACTTGTGTTGTCACACAGCAGCCTATCTGTAAATTTAAGGACAATCATCAAGGAAAATCTTTCTGGTTGTCTATTTTATGATCAGTCCACCTTGTATCCAGAGATACATGGTGCAAGTATGGCTAAAAGTGGTCATTTGGGCAATGTTCAGTAGCTGGGTGGTGTAGGCCCTGGAGAGGATGATACTGGAAGAGCAGGAACCAGAAAGTCTAAGGAAAAGCCAAGAGAGAGGAAGTTATGGAGTGAGTCAGCATTGGAGAATCATTGTATTTTAGCTCACATTATAGTCTGCTAGACACAAACCCTGTGAAAGACACACCAAACAACCATGAAGATAGAATGGCTCCTGTAAGCAACAGCCAGCTTGCGATGTTATAGTGAGGTCCTCAGTAGAGAGGCCCAGATGGCAGGAATGACAGCTCTTTCTGTGCGCTCTGTCACTTGTGCTGTTGTAGCTGCTGCTACTGCCAGAATCTCTCTGCATGCCTGCAGCAGTGCTGAGCAGAACCAGTGCTGAGCCATTAGTCTGACTCCCCTGAGGAAACCATCCAGTTTCCTGAGTAGCAAGCTGATTCCATTAGGCCCTTTGCACCTGAGGGAGCAATTCATCCTTCAGGAACT
Source organism: Ctenomys sociabilis (assembly GCA_004027165.1). NCBI lineage: Eukaryota > Metazoa > Chordata > Mammalia > Rodentia > Ctenomyidae > Ctenomys > Ctenomys sociabilis. The sequence continues at coordinate 76,634 of PVKA01006044.1, read as the reverse complement.
GGCAACTACTTAGGTAGGATTGTGCATTTCCTGTCTACAGTTCCTCCACACCAAGGCTTTGAAGCTGGATCTAAATTTCAGCTGTTTTACTCATTAGCTATGATTTCAACTTCTTTTGAATGTTGACATTCTGAGATTGATCTGAAAACTGAATGAGCTAATGCGTGATAAGCGTCATAGTTTGTACTTGCAGCTTTCTTGCTACTTTAATTCTTATCAGATAAAATTTTCTTCCTAGTTCACTATAATTACTCAGAGGTTAAAGAATATAATTAGTGTAATTTAAGCATTATCAAATCATTTTAACATGATGACTAGCATGTTAATTTGGTCAGGATACAGTGCTAAGTGGTTCGGCCAGACTATTTCAGATGTCCATGTGAAGGTAGTAGATAGATGTGGTTAACATTGATAGTCAGTAGGCTTACATGCTGGGTGGGACTCATCTGATCTTTAAAGGCCTAAAGAGCCAAAAGCTAACCAACCAACCAACCACACAAAAACCTGATGTTTCCTGGAGACAGAGGAATTCTGTCTTTAAGCTATAATAGAAATCCTTAAGTTTCCAACCTGCTTGCTTGCCCTATAGATTTTAGACTCAAGACTGCTTAATTTTTGGTGGCTTTTTCACCTAGCGCTCCCCAAAATTATGTAACTTAGTAAGCCAATTCTTCAAAATCAATCTCTTTTCTACCTCTCTCCCTCCCTCATTCCCTCACTCCCTCCTTGCCTCTCCCCTTCTCTCCTTTCCTCCCCTCTCTCTATATTTTTCCCTCCAAAAACATAGGTCTTAGGCACCTTATTGACTCACTGAACCTTCATTTGTTTCTCATTCAAATAGGTTTACCTGAGTATTATGTGGAGGGTTCAAGGACACTTGAAAGCATTTTGTAAACTCTAAAGCACCATGTATGTGTGGTTGGGATTATTAAAACACACAAATAAATATGACCCTTAGAACAAAAACTCAAACAAGAGCTTCCTGAACTCCCTGGTTCTGTCTCAGAGATTCTTCCATGTGTGTTTGCAGTGGTGAGAAGATATGCAGGAGAATCTGTCCAAGTGTGATTGGCCTTCTGTGCTTGCCCCTGCAGTCTCAAGTCAGGCACCGTGACAGTCCCCTGGCTAGAGAGGGCTGAACAGTGCTGCTTTCAGAACACCTGCAGCCACCCAGGAAGTCTGATGTGCTGTCACCTGCCAGCTGCTTTTCTTTCTATACCTATGTGAATGTAACTTTTTTTATTGGTCAACAGCTATGATTCCATCTAACACTGCAGTAAGGAGCTTTTGTTTTTCACCTGACTCCATTATTCTTTCTAGCTGGAGGAAAAATAGATCCTATTTTTCAAAAGAAAGAACCCAAGTTCAGAAGTGACCAGATTGTGTTTTATTATCATTTGTGTCCAGAGCAGCTGAGGAAATACAATCCTTCTGTGTGTTAGATTATTCAATCTCAGTCTTATTAATAGTGCCCTGACCAACTTACTTTATGTGGGTATTACAGTACATGGAGAAATTAAGGTGTATAGGGAACTCAGCTAGACACTCTATTAATTAACTTACATAATAACCTACATAAATTAGCATAAGCCTGGCTAAGTAGATTTTGAAAAGTTACACTCCTATTTGGAATGTTTTTAAATGCATTATATTAATGATATGCCCTAAAAGGAACTCCATTCTCAGATCTGTGTAAACTTCACCAGGAACAATTGAGGGGAAAAGAAGAAATGAAAGAAGGGAAGAAGTTTGACACTTCAGAATTATAAACATGGATGCCTGTGTGGCAGTTGTGATGTGGTGGAGGAAAGCCTGGCCTCTGAAAACAGGTTTCAGGTTTCTGGGGTTTCAGCTTTAGCCCTGGTGTAAGCTCTGAGCTTCAGTGCTTCCACCTGTAAAATGAGAGTGTTCCACCTCATGGGACTGTGGGGAGACTCAATGGTTTAACTTATGAAATGATTAGTGGCAGGCACCATAAAGTCCATGAATGCTCTTGTAGACCAGAGGAGGTGAATGGTGTATTTACCAAGGATATGGAGGCAGGCAGGTGTGGGTGGGAGTCTGCATGAATTGTGCCTAGCAATGAGTTAGTGATGACACATGCTTCATATGTGTTACATAGACATTTGCTTTACTGTTGCTCTAATTTTGTAAAAAGTTGAAATCTTACTTATTAAAAATGGCACTTTGAAAATATCAGCCTAGGGCCAGGAAGGCAGCTCAGTGGCATAAGCACATGCCTGGCATGCGCAGGGTCCTGAGTTCAACCCCTCTACAAAGAAGAAGAAAGAAAGAAAATGTTAGCCTAGGAAATATAGTAGCTCCATGTCTGCATGCCTTCATTTCAGTTCAGTTTTGTAAATGATCACTTACTAGATTAGGAAATCAAGAACTGATAAAATGATATAAAGTTATGTTTACCTCATGTTCATTTATATCAGTTTCTTTTATTGGGCACAACTGACAAAATCATATATATTTAACCTATACAGCATTATATTTTGACAGGCATATCATTGTGAGTACTATAATCAAGCTAATTAATATATTTTAGAAAGCGTTTGATGCATAGAAAATTTGCATGTAGTCACATTAGCAGTGGTTTTGCCAGACTTTCAGGTCTCATGTTGCGATCACTATTATAAATGTCTATGGGACTAATTGAATGACTCAGTGAGAAACAAAGATTTTTGACAATAAGAAAATGTGACTACATTTCAAGTAAATTTAGGAAGTAACTTATATAAACAAAGAGGTTGTGACACAGAGAGAGACAGGGTCAAAGCCTCCAGTCTGCAAATAGAATTATTTATTAACACATCTTCCTGAGTTAAACAGTAGCTAAAATATCCTAGCTGTCATGTTTAATGATTAGTTTACATAACCTCACAACACTCACTTGAAAGCTGAGTTCATTTATTTTTCATATGCACCGTAAGCAGCAGCACCTGGGGTTCAGGACAGACCTTTCCCATGAGGAGTTAATGATGCTCAGTAGGTAGGCACATGTTGCTGAAACTGGGCTGTTTCTTAATTTCACACCATACTCGGTTGCTGGCAGTCAATGAAGTTTTTAATAAAACAAAAAATTTGCTTCTCATTCAAATAGGATTACTAGTATTACCTGGTGCAAGCAAAGTTGGTGGGAAGGAGAATTTTCTAGTCTAAGCATTATAACTCACTGCTAATTTTTTATCAAAGTAAAGTACAAGGTCTGGGACAGACCTGGGTCTCAATCCAGTTTCCACTAGTAGTAACAGGTTATGTGATTCTTGACCAGTGTTTTAAACTACCTGAGCTGTTTTTTTCTTTTGGAAAGGAGAGTTAATACCAGTCTCCCGTGAACTGGTAAATGTTTAACAATTAGATCTCAGGGTTAGCAAAAGGCCCTGATCTGCAGGGTGTGATGGTTTCCACAGTGGAATTATTCCACAGCCTACTTCTGAACACAGAGCCAGGAGTGGGGGCAGCACACCGTCCTTCCATTGTTCCCACCCTCCAGATGCATGGATCTCAGTGGCCCCAGAAGCCAGATAACAGTAAAATGTAATGACTAAATGATTAGAAAGCTGTGTGTTTTATTTATGTATTATCTTTTTTTTTCAATATATATTATTTAACTATAAGTTGATATAATTTGATTTTAAGTAATGGCAGAATACAGACACCAGCAAACCAAATCCCTGAGAACGTAACGCTTGGCCTCAGGAGCAATGCATCTCAGTTCCATCACACTGCTGCCCATCTCTAGTTCTTGGATTTTCTAAAAACTCCAGTGAGGACATTTCCCCATGACCCATACCCACCTCAAAGGATATGTGACTGGCATGTGAGCAGGTGGCCTATCTGACTCCTCCAGGATGGTCAGGTGAGCTGGCCCTCCTACAGCAGTACCTGCAGCTCTGCACAGCTCCCCTGGCCAGAGGCATCACCGAGTGACAGGAAACGTGTGATGGGCCTTGTCTACCATGCAGCATTTGAAGCAGCAGATGAGTACCCAACTTGGAGCATGCAGTGTGGTCAGCATGCCAAGACACATACATCTAGGGTACTCAAGTAAGATGCAGATCAGGTGTATTTGAATCCTCGTGGAATGCCTATGGAGGACAGGGCTTTGCTGTGTCAGTAGATGCTTTCAAGTTTGCATTCCTGTTGTCTTTAATAAACCTGTGCAAGTTTATACATTTATCTAATTTATTTTCCAACTTTAAAGATACACAGCATATGTTTACTGTATTTTTCTAACAAAGCTATATTTCCAGTATAGCACTACACACAGCTATCATCAAAGCTTACAGTCCTTAGCTAATGATTGTCTGTACATTGGCAGTGACATTCTGCCTTAAGTATGTTATTCCACTTAATGTTTAGACAAAGAGTTTAGAGGACGCAGGTATTATAGCCAAGATGAGAGACCTAGCAAGGCCATGGCAGCACTCCCTAGCAAACACCAGCATTCTCTGGTACTCTGCCAAGGAAACAAAGTCTGGTGTGAACTTTTCTGGGTAAATGTAAGGCCTATGCACTCTACATCTTCATTACTTTCTTGTACATTCTTTGTCCCCAGACAAAAAGCAAATATTATAACAGTGATTAACTTCAAAGTGTGAGTTACACTGAAGTGATGCTGTAAGCACCATGAAGATTTTAAGGAATGCTTTCTTTTTATTTGCATGGTGAGTTAGCAACTCACATGCTCAAGTTTATCCAAGGTCACACAAGAAATGTTCCAAATGCTCAAGATGGAGGCCCCAATTTCCTCTTATGCCAGATGTAGTTTAATTGGAACAAAGACTTGGAAAATCCTGGAAGTTCTAGACAGGGCCAACAGCTAGCTGTACAGTTTAGACAAGCTGCTAGATATTCCAGAGCACCAGTTTCCTTCATGCACTGGGTATGTGTATCAGTCAGGGTTTTACTAGAGGAGCATATATAACACAAGATATACAAATGCATAAGAAATTACAAGAGTGTCTTATGACAGTCAGCCACAGAGTCACATGAGGAAACATGTGCATACAGGAGACTGAAGATTCAGATCAAGGTCTGGAGCTCACTACAGTGTTCTGTGCCCATCTTTATCAGGAGGCTGATGGGTCTGTGGAAGGCTGATGAGTTGACACCAGAAGGCTGAAGAATCCAAGGCAGAGGCCAGAGTCTGCCCTAGAAGCCAAGAGACAACATCCAAGCTGACTGCTTGGAAATGGAACTGACTCCTCCTAGGAAATGGAACACTCCATCCTTTCTCATTTCTCTTTATATCCTTTAAGTGATGAGTCACTCTAGGTGCGGCTTCCATGCCCTAGGATGTAGAATTGCTGAGTTGACTTAATTAAGCTTTTAACTTCTCAAGTTGACAACATCTATCAGCCACTGCAGTATGGGTATACCTGGTTGGGTATACCAGTTGAGTATATCAAATCGTAATGTTGCCACCTCATTGATGTAATTATGCATCCATTCAACAATTTATATATACATATACATATATATATATACATATACATATATATATATATATATATATATATATATATATATATATATATACTAGGGAAGGTTCTACAGGGTGTTCAGGGTCTTACTACTAGGTCTGACTTGTAGTGATCCATCTGTTTACAGGCTCCCAAGAGCTGGGATTACAGGCATGCACCACCATACCCAGTCTCATTCACCATTTCAGCATACCTTAGGAGCGGGCCAGCAAAGCAGGCCCAGGTATCAAATCCTTGGCTCCTGTGCCTGCTCACAGGTACTTTAATCTGCTGAGCTATTTGGCTTTCCCTCAACAAATATTTGTTGATACAACTTATGTGTCAGGCCCTTTTCTAGGCATAGGACATAATGAATCTATCAAAAGTCCCTTCACTTGAATTTATATTCTAGCTAATGGGGTTCAAGTAGCTAAATAAATATGCACATAAATAAATTAGTGAGTGCTGTAAAAAATAGGACAAGAAAACAGATAGTTATGGGGAAGGATGCATTTTAGGGAAGGAGGTCAAAAGTGTATATTTAAGGATGAAAGATTTGACCTGGCACCTAAATGACTTAATGTGGTCCATTCCAATATCTTAAGGAAGAGGAGAGTGAATAGCAAAAAAACAAAACAAAACAAAATAGTCTTTTGGGTAGTAATAAACTTGAGCTGTTCTGAGAAGAGATCCATAGGGGATAGCATGAGAGAGATGTGTAATAGTGAGATAAAAGTGTGTTGATGAAATCAGCAATATAAGGCCTGTGGCTGATGGTAAACAGAAAGTATTAGCAATTTGTGACTAGGGAATTGATATCACCTTCTCTGTTTGACATTTTTAAGAGTTCTCTGATTAGGTTCAGAGTGGTCAAAAGGAGAAATAACCTAAGTAAGAGGCAGTTACATTAGTCCATGTAGGGAGGTACTGGTGGCTTAGACGATGAGGTGGTGGCAGATAGGGAGAGGCAGCTGCATCGAGGATACTCGATGACCTGACAAGTATCCTTCATGTTGTTTGTAATATAATAGATGCTGTTTTAAAAATTCAATTATAGAGACTGGGCATGGTGGCATGCACCTGTAATTGCAGTGCTTGGAAGGCTGAAAGCAGGAGGATCGCTACAGGTCTGAATTATGTAGTGAGACCTTGTATCCCCTATACTAAATACATAAGAAAAAACTTCAATTATAGGTATAAATTTAGTTGTAGAATTTTCTTCCTTTCTTTTTTCTTTCTTTTTTCTTTTTCTTTTTCTTTTTTTTTTTTTGTTTTTTTTAGTATAGGGTCTACAGGGTCTCATTACAAAGATCGGATTCATAGGGATCCTTCTGTTTTCAGTCTCCCCAGCACTGGGATTACAGGAGTGCATCACTATGCCCAGTCTCATTCCCAGTCTCAGCTCATCCCAGGGTAGGGCCAGCGTGGCATGTGGTGCTGGGAATTGAACCTTTGTCCCTGTACCTGCCTAAGTAGGCATTTAGTTTACTGAGCTATCTGGCCAATCCTTGGTTGTAGAATTTTCTCAGACTCTGTCATTTGATTCTTGATTTTTCTCCATGAGGAAACAGTCATATTCTTGTCTCGTCATATACTGCACCTTCTGCATCACCATTCTCTCTCTCACCAAAGGTTTTGCCTCTTAGGGTGTTGTGGTCTGTGGCTAGTTGTTCTCCCCAAAGGCCTCATGCAGTCATGGGGCAGGGACTTCTAGAATTTTAGATTAACTCATGATCCACTAGGATTATGGGTTTTAGTACTGCAGGGATTATGGGTGTAATTACTACACCCAGCCAGGGCAGAGAGCCTGAATGCAACTTAAGGGAGACACACTTGCTCTTTGTAACCACTGTTGCTGCTATTCTTCCCTTTTCTCTCTGCTCTTTGCTGCCACCATGAACTGCTGCTTTCTGTCATGTGCCTTGAGCCAGCTGAGTATGGACTGAACACTTTAGTAACTGTGAGCTAAATAAACCTTTCATTTCTTCATTTGAGGTGTTGGGTATTTGTCTCAGCAACAAGAGAAGAGTAACTGAGACATAAGAGATGTTAATATAGACTTAGAAAATTACTGACTTCTGTACAGAAGTTTGATTTTGCAAAGACTAGAATTCTCAGAGTTTGATGCCTTTATGCATTAGGAAAAGAAGACGCCTGGCATTATGGTTGGTGATTATGACATGTACTATACTCTACCCATTACTAGTGACAGGATGCTCACTACCAGCTGCCCAATGAATAGCACATTGCTGAAATCCCTCTTTGCAGTCTGCCTCCTGGGACCACTGCTTATGTCTGTTGCCTTACACAGGAATCCTTCCAAACACATTCTGATTGCAGGAAGTTTATGTGAGTGAATTCAGGAGATGCACCTTCATGGAAGCAAGCAAGATAGAAATGCATGGCAGGAGGAGGTGATCTGTGATGTGGTTGTAACTGAGGTCTCAGCCATCCCAAAGCCTCCACATGACAGCCTTACCTCCCACAGAAACTTTATGTGTGTGCCTCCAATGCACTAGATCCCACACTGGAGCATAGAAGTGCCTCTTGCATAGCAACGACACTGAGACAGAGTCAACCCTCTGTCTGGATTTCTCAATCCTGGAAGTTTCTTAGGACCCGACAGGTAGCTCTGAGCTATGCTTCGCTTGTCCCAAATTGAAGGGAGGAGGCCAGTAGTTCAGCATAGGTTACCCCTGAGGAAGGAACATATCCTTAGAAGGGGCGGTCCCTGTCACTGACAACAGTTCCCACTGAGTCATCTTGTTTTTTTTTTTTTTTTTTTTTTGGTGGAACCAAGGATTGAACTAAGGCTCTTGTATTTCCAGGCAAGTGCTAATTCTACTGAGCCACCTCCCCAGGCCCCAATAGTTCCCACTGAGACCACAACTCTGACACTAGCTAGCAGGGTGCCTGGCATCCAGGGGATGAGACATAGGCTATGAAGAGAGCTTTAGGGTGGAAGACCACAGGATCCACCACATAGGGGCATCTTCATGTAAATAGAAGAAGCAGCACCATGCCAGAGAGGTAAGCATGGCACTGGGACTTCCTTCCCAGTTCCTAGACTTAGTGAGGGGTGATGTCCAATTTATTTCATGTTCCTGAACCTTTGCTTCCTTATTTGGGAACTAGGCATGGTCATAGAACACCTTGTCCTACTGCCTGAATATTGCAGAGATGCAGTTTCCTCATGAATATAACCTGGTTTCAAGGAAGTGCACACCAGGGACAAGGGTTCCAGGGCACAGCTCCAAGTCCATGGCAGAATCCACCAGGAAAAGGAGAGTGCTTCTTACACCTGTGCTTCCAGTAAGAGAGGACTAGAGGAAGGATACCCTCAAGGAAGGAGGAAACTTCAAGCAGAAAAGAGAAAGAGAGAAGAGATGAAAACAGTGAGGAAGAGACTGGAGCCAGTATTTGTTAATGAGCTACCAGCTGCAGGTTGCTACACTCTGTGCTTGGTCCTACATTGCATTAGGAAATGTGGTTGTTATGTGAAATTAAATTTCATTATCTTAAGCAAAAGTCATGCACAAACTAACAAGCTAAATAAGTACATAAACACAATTGAGGAATCTGTTAGCTTGACAGTTGCAAGGTAGGGAGGGCTGGCTTTAGGCATAACTTGATTCTAGGACTTACATGTCTCCGAGACCTGAGCTCTTCATTTTCTATCTCTGAGCTCTACCATATCCCCCAGCCTTGCTCTCCATCTGAACCTGTTGGCCAAGATGAAAGCAGCAGCTCACCTTCCTCTTGACTCACTACCTGTGTCCTGCTTGTCATGGGCTACTTGGTCAGGGCTGTGTGGAGCCCATGGACCAACAGCAGTGAATGGGGGTTCACTGGGGCTGCAGCTTTATGAAGAATGGTGAAGGGAGTGGATACTGGACAGCAAATGCCACAAGTGAATACATCAGAAACCTGTAATCCATTTTGGAAGAAAGAGAACTGATGCTTGTGGGCAAGGTTGAGTGATGTGCTCATGAGACAAACTCATTGCTTGGAGGGAATGTAGGACTGACACATAGCTACAATGCACTTCCTGTGGAGTGTGACACTTTGTATGGCTCTGAAGCCTGTGTTTATGATCCCTTGCATGACCTTGACTTAATCACCTACCCCTTCTAAGCTTTGTCCCCTATAGGTCTAACATCCCATGCTAAACCTTCAGCTAATTTGCTATTTACAGGACAGCAAAATCCAGTAATGTCATTACTATAGCTAAGTACCTAGGTCTCTTTCTTGCTGCAAGTGAGAGCAGTCCAGTGCCTGTGAGAGCAGTCCAGTGCTGCTGAGAGCAGTCTCACTGCCTGTGGTCCCTGTAACTTATTTGTACTTCAGGGCTGTACTTCTCATCCTGCTTAGGAGATAGGGACACCTTTGCCTAAAGTGCGAAGTTCACTTAACAGCTCAAATCCTCTTCCACCTTACCATGTGTCTCAGTTACTTTTCACTCATTGCTGGGACAAAATATCCAGCACCCCAAATTAAGGAAAGAAAGTTTGTGGAGATTTCAGTTTATATTCAGCTGGCTCCCATGCAGCACATGGCAGGGCGAAGTTCGGGCAGCGGAAAACAGTGAAGAGCAAAGGGAAGGGCAGCAGCTGTGGCTTTTAGCCAGCCTGCTTCTCCTCCTTATATTATAAGCAAGCTACACTAGTGTGGAGGTATAGAACTCATGCAATGCCAGGGCCTTCCTCTTGCACAGAATGAGGATGCTTACATAGAATCCTGGCTCTCTGCTGAATCACTTAATTAAGCTTCTAAACTTCTCCAGTTAACACAGTGTATCAATCAGTGCAATCCACCCCTTGTCAACCGGCAACCAGACAGTTTCTTAAACCATTTTCCAGGTACATAGACATGCTTATTAACATTTTACAACTTGAACATTATGACACAAGTTTAACTATCATTAAGAATCACTATTAAGTCTATCAACATTGTATTACTTTAGAACCATAACAGTGGGGCTGGGGAGATGGTTCAGTGCAATAAGCATTTCCCTGGCAAGTGCAATGGTCTGAGTTCAATCCCCAGTTTCGCAAAAAAAAAAAAAAAAGAACCATAACAGTTTGCTCCTGCCCCTAACGCCTAGGCTCATACACATCCTTTAGGTGAAAGGCATTTTAGTTCATCTCTGAGTTGACAAAGTCCTAACAGTTTCAGCATTGCTGAAAAGTCCAAGTCCCGAGTCTCCTCCAAGATCTTGAGCAAACTCTTAGCAATGAGTCCCTGTACAAATGAAAATTTAAACATTTTCAACATTCAAAAGCACAAGATAAACATTACCATTCCAAAATATATAGCAGGATACAAAGCATTGGGCCTAAAACAAGTCCAAAATCCTGAAGGGCAAACAATAAGCCCTGTAGTTCCATGTTCAACCTCTGAAGCAATCTGTAACAAGTTGTGAGTTCAAAAAGCCTTACATGGCTCCACCCCTATGGCAGCTTTCCTGGTACCTCCCATGGCTTTTCTCTGGGGCTGGCTTTGCTCCCTTTTTGCAGCTTTTCTCAGACAATCCATGTTCCTGGCTTTTCCAAATCTCTAGGGTTTCCACTGAATAGGTTTCTAACTCACAGATTTACACAGTGCCCTCTTGGGGGCACACTGCCTGTCCTCCAAGGCCTTCTGAAATCTAGGTGGAAGCCTTCTTAATGCACCTAAAACTAGCACCAAGTGGATGATACCAAGGTCTGATGCTAGCCAGAGCAGTAGACAGGCTTTCTTTTATCTTGGCTGTAGGGTGAGTGCTTGGATTGCTGAGCATTCTGACCCTGATTCCCAGGGTCAAACAAAGTCTCTATGCTGGAGCCATTCTGGAACCTGCTGTGGCCTCCACATCCATTCTAGAACATGGGGCTCTGCGGCTTTCTCCTTGTGATTCTGAAGCTGTGAAGGGCGAGAACCTGCCACCTCTTGTGATATCCTCAGGACATCTTTTCTATTTTTCTGTTCCCCCTGAGCAGTGAAGTTCTCAGCTCTATCTTTTACAGTCCACAGTCTTCCTAGTACTCCCTTTCTCATCAGACTCACCAAATAATAGCCATTCCACTGCCTCAACATTCAAGTGCTTTGAAATGTCCTTTGTCAGATTAACTAGTCCACTGCACATAATTTCAATCTCAGGCAAAATCTCTGGGCATGAGAAAAATGCAGAAAAACTTTCTTCCAAGCTGTAACACAAATCATCTACAGTCCAACAAACAGTACAGTCCTTCCCAGCAGAAAACTCTCAAGCCTGGTCTTTACAGGAAGGATTTCTATCAGCATTCTTATCTTCTGAGTGCTTACAAGAATCTCCCATTAAGAACAGGTGTTCTAGTGCTTCTCTTTCAGGCAATATCTCCTACCCTATGTCTTCCCATAGGCCATTCCCAAAAGCTCTTGAACAACATAGTCAGGTAGTCACAGGAACAACCCTACTCCTGGCACCAAATTTTGTCATGGTTACTTTTCACTCATTGCTGGGACAAAATACCCAACACCCAAAATTAAGGAAGGAAAGGTTTAATTAGTTCACAGTTTGTGGCAGTTTCAGTCAATACTCGGCTGACTCCAGGCAGAGGGGCACATGGCAGATCTCAGCAGTTTTGGGTATCAGAAAACAGCAAAGAGCAATGGGAACGGCAGCAGCTATGGCTTCTCCCAAGCCTGGGGCCTCTTCTTATATTATCAGAAGGCTACTCTGGGATAGAGGTTTAGAACTCACACAATGTCCACAACCCCCTCTTGCACACAATGAGGATGTTTACAAAGAATCCTGGCTCTCTGCTGAGTCGCTTAATTAATCTTATAAACTTTTCAAGTTGACATAGTATATCAGTCAGTACACCATCTTTCCTGGTAACCATTGTCCTATGCTCTAGTATAAAATAAATACTCCTTTCTACTAAATTGACTTCAGATAATTTATCAGTTCACTGTGGCACTGAAATACAAATATTTATTCAGGCTGGCTATGAGCAGAGTCTGCTTTATGAAGTTGTAGCTGCATGCAAGCTAGCCAGATTATCTTTTACAGAAATAGTTGTCAAAATTTTAAGTTCCAATATTTGTTAAACATCATTTCAGGCCAGGGAGATGGCTCAATAGAATAAGTCCTTGCCTGGCAAGCACAAGGGCCTGAGTTCAATCCCCAGTTCCACAAAACATAAATAAATAAAAACATTATTTCATGGATGGCACATAATTTACCACTTCAACAAATTATCTGATACCATTTTAACCTACACTTCTAGTTTTTTCTACCTTTTGATCTGTATTATATAATTGTAGGACTATCTACTTGAAGTTTCATTTTATATACATCAAAGGGTTTTATTATTTTTTAACAAGTACTTCACTGCTGTAATTGCTGCTTCATATTCAAAAGCATTTATTTGTTCATTTGATAATCTTTATTTAATAACTACTAAATCATTCTTCAATGAGTTATTTCCAAGTTTACTATTATAAATAATATAGTAAGTGTCTTTGTACATATACCTCACCTGATCTTTGAATTATTTTCTTAGGAGAAATTCCCAAAAGTGAAATTACTATTTTTTTTTTACTGTGAAATTGATACTACTTTTTTTTATTGAAGAACAAGTAGCAATGAGACAGTTCCAAGTCAAATCAGTAGAGCAGATTCAACAATTTATACATTGCACATTGTTTTTGTATTGGCCTTCTGTTGCACAAGGTGCATACATGATACTCCATGCACAAATACTATTAGAGCAGATGCCTCTGATTGATGAATTAAGAGAATGTAGCTGCATACCTATCTTTTTTTCCCCAAAGATGAATTGTAGTACAGTTTCAATAACTAATACTTTTTACACTGTTATCTTCCCAGTGGTTATCCATAGTACAAGAAGCAGACAGGATATCCTATCCAAACACCACTAGTGCATATATTTCTTCTCATAGAACTACACCAAAGCACTGCATATCTATCCTAACTGTACTATTTATACAAACACAGAATGGTTCTTCCCCTGCATCCCCTCCTTTTGATTAATCCTGTCAAAGACTAAATGGGTATTCCATTGTCATTCAATTATTATAGGTGCTTGAATTCAGTGAAACATTCCAACACAGTCCGGCACCCCACAATAATAGTGGGTTATCCGAAGAAGTTGTTGACTAGAGCCATCCACAGGTCAGCCCACTATTATGGCCTTATTGTATATACCTCATATTTATACTTTTCTGCTGGATGGTTAAGACCAAGCTAAAGCAAGACCTGTATAACAAAAAATGTAACTCCAAAAGTGAAATTATTAGGATGAATATTTCCCAGCTGTTCAAGTTAACAGTTAACTTTGTAACAATGTTATCAGTGAGCCTATTTTCTCATGATCCTCTTTGCTGATGAGATAAAACAAATTTCCTTATTTATTTAACTACTGGACTCCATCTTTGCTGGGTTTTGTCTGTCTCTCCCTCCTAATTTCCTAACTTCTGGATTTGTATTTCTCCCACTTCCACCTAAATAAAAAGTAATTTTTAATGTACTAGATGCCTTATTTTGACATTAAATTCCTGCTACCGTGGTTCTGTACTGCAGTCAAATGTTGGATACATGGTCAAAGGACCATTGTCAACCATCATCTCCTTTCTTTAGTGCTGTGAACTGAATTATGTCATCTTGCTGCAATTCATATGTTAAATCCTGCATACCCACTGTAAGGTATTTGGAGTCAAGACCATGAGAGGTAATTATGTTTAGCATAAATCATGAGATTATAAAAAGAGACACCAGAGACTTTGTGAACACTGGCTTGCTCTCCTGCTCCCTCAGTCTCTTTTTTTCTTTCTCTCCATCTCTCTCTCTCTCTCTCTTTCTTTCTCTCTTCCATGTAAATACATTACATAGCAAGTATGTAACCTTCCACCATCCTAGAAGTAAACTCTTAGCATATACCAAATCTGCCCACACCTTGACCTTGAACTTTCCAGACTCCAGAACTAAGAAATCGTTGCCTATTGTTTTAGGCACGCAGACTGTAGTACTTTGTTATAGGAGCCTAAGCTGGCTTATATACCCAGGATCCATCAATCTTGCCATTTGTAGTATTAATAGATAGTGCAGTGCATATCTATGTAGGTAGTTTAGGATTCATTGTGTCTTCAACTTTTTTATTTACTTTTCAAGCCATCCATGGAAAGTGCTTATTTTTTAGAGCAGTAAAGCTCAACAGGAACACATAAGCAGCTCAGGATGTCTCCAGGGTGAGGAGTGCTGTATGAGGACAGTTAGTGGACGAGTGAGTGGCTCTCAGGCCAGAACCAGCGGGGCCTCCTGTGCCAGGCTCTGGACTTTGGCCTTTGTCCAAGTGAGGTTTGGGTTGAAAAAGTTTCAGCAGAGGAGTAATAGGGTGAGGTCACCATGCTAGAAACAGCTCTGGCCTAGGAGTGGGCAGGAGTCCCAGCAGGAGATCAAGCATGACAAAGGCTTGCATGAATGCAGGCAGATGATAAAGGATGACAAAGGTCAGGGGCCCCAGAGATTGTTTAACCCCATTAACTTAGAAGAAACTGAGGAACAGAGAGAAAAAAGAAACTTGTCTAGGGATTCTGCTAGTCCAAGATTCTACCTCTCAGACAGCTATTGAGTCACCACTGTGCTTAGCAACAGGCGCAGAGGCGCAGTGGTGCACAAGAGACATGTTCTTGATTCATAGATTGCTAAGGGAGATGGATATTTTCAAAGTTAGTCATCATAACCAAACTCTAGTGCTACAGAGCAGAGACAAGGGGCTCACTGGGGTCTAGATCATACTGACGGTGGGCCAAGGCCCCAGAGCAGAGCATCCTTTGCCACAGGCCAGGCTTCCACCTGCCTGGGCTACCTGCTTGTTTCCTGGGCAAGTCAGTGATTGTCTGATCACCGTTGGCTCATTTGTTCCTCAGAATAGAAATGCACCAGGATCAGGCTGGCCATCCCTAACCCTTGTGCATACAGTCTGACAGGCTCATTTAGGACATACGATAATATTAGGAGTAGTATTGCTCTCTTTTAAGTGGCTGGATAATATAGCAATATGTATAAATTTCTCCTATAAAAAGGCCACAATACTGAATTACAATATTTTTGAAGGTATAAACTAAAGATAATTTTCTCCTAATACACCACTTTCTGGCTATGAAAGAGGCTGGAGTGTGTGCATTGCACTTTCAGTTGTCCTTTTCAGTTGAATGTTTTAGTCATACCACACATTCCTCACATTATACACTCTCTCGTCATGATTCCTATAGAGGAAACAAAAAGAAAGGAAGAAAAATTTGCTGTGGTCCTGTAAGAATTGGGCAAGGCATTTTCCAATTGTGTTATTTTATTTAATTTCTATAAGAATGTTATAGCCACGGGCTTTGGTTTTGAGGAGAAGGCCACAGTCAAGCCGGTATTAGAATTCAGAGCTGAGATTTGGGGTTGGGAGTTTAGTTCTGGATGATCTGTGTTTATCAGGCATCTCTGGTTGGCCTGGAACTGCGCATTGAATGTGGCCCCCACTTCAGAAGAATGCAAGGCCAACACTAAAGGAAGATCAAAAGTTAGAATCAAAGGAACACTGATTCATGAAAGAGGCTCTATGTATAATGTAAGCCACACACCCTATCGCCCCACTTGTCTCTTATTTTTTGACATTTTAGTATGACATGACACTTTAGGTATTTTCCATCTTCTGTCTCTAAACTTACCAAATTCTTTTCACTGAAGAGGGCTCTCATGGGAAAAGTTAACTGGGAGTTCATCTGGCTTTGCTCACACCCAGTAAGAGCCCTTTGAGTGGCTGGGCAGACACCTGGCTACAAGCAGGGAGGCTGTGACACCCTAACAGGACAAGTGTCCACAGAGGGAAAGAGAAGGTAATCACTAGAGGGAGAAGAGAGGCCTTTCTAAGGAGTTGATCTTGCAGCCACAGTGGATGAAACTCTATAGACATTCAAAGATATTTTTTAACCTATTTAATTGAAGATGCCAGGAAGGTAGAGGTTATGATTAGGTTATGTAAGTATCAGGAGAAGGATGAGTATGAAGCAAAGTTTTATGTCTTTTTTTTTTTTTTTTTTTTTTTTTTTTTTTTTTTTTTTTTTTTTTTTTTTTTTTTTTTTTTTTTTTTTTTTTTTTTTTTTTTTTTTTTTTGAGACAGGGTCTCACTGTGCAGTTCAGGCTGGCCTTAAGCTCACTTTATAGCTCAGGCTGGTCTCGAACTCACAACAATCCTCCTGCCTCAGCCTCCCTAGTGCTGGGATTACAGGCATGCGCCACCACGCCCAGCTGAAGCAAAGTTTTATAGTTGGATATGTTCACATAACTGGTCAGCTCCAAAATTTTGTGGTCATGATCTTGTTTAGCACAGGTATTTGGATGCACTCAGCCTTTTCTAGAAAACTGAGAAAGACACTCAACTGTGTCTTTCTCTCTTCTCTCCCCTCTCCTTTTCCCCTCCCCTCCCCTCCCTTCCCCTCTCTTTCCATCTCCTCCTCTCCCTTTTCTTCCTCTGTCTCTATCTC
>PVKA01006044.1:0-59543 GCA_004027165.1 Ctenomys sociabilis | reverse complement strand
CTCCAGGATATTGTTTTTTTGTCTCTCATTGACAAATACCTGCATGTGTGAAAAACTAAAGTTTTCAGAACACATAAGTCCTGCCCCAACCCTGGGGCCTGTTTACAGCTTTTTAGCTGGAGTGAGGTTCCAATAGTGTGTCTAGTCCTTTGGGAACTAGTTCAGTCCAAACTACCCATATTCTGCCTTTCTTGTCACAGTTAGTGATTAATTGTTAGGCTATCGGAGCCTAACCAAATGTTAATAAAAATAGGTATATTCTAAAAATCTATTTAGACAATTAGCTACAGTAATATGCTGTACTGTACTTGGGTGTTCTGGAGAAACATTCAATAGCGAATGCATGTATAAATTACAAAGGTACTGATTAGGGAAGCTTGCAGGGTCAGAGGTGAGAACGTCCACAATGGCTGAGTGGGATCAGAAGCAAAAGAATGCCAGTGGCTGTCTGGACCCTGGAAGGCTGGAGGACCCAGCCTTTGGCTGCAGGAATGCAGCCAGAGAAGATTGAGACTACAGAACAGGAGGGGTCAAGAATCCAGCACCAGTCTAAGGTCCAAGCCTGCAAACCCACTGGTGAGTTGCTGGTTTGAGTCTGCATTGGGAGGCCAAAGAAACTGGAGAACGACGCTGATGTCCAAAGACAATGACAGTACAAACATCCCCATTGCATGCTGGAGCTCACCAAATGAGTACAGCTTCTTCTTCTTTTCCTTTTTCATTTCACCCAGGATATAAGCCCATTGGTTGGAGTCACTCTCCATCTTAGGTAGGTCTTATCCCTTTAATTTGCTGAGCCAAATGTCAATCATCCACGGAAGTGTTTGGCCAATCTTTTTTTTTTTTTTTTTTTTTGTCTTTTTGAGACAGGGTCTCACTATGCAGTTCAGGTTGGCCTTAAGCTCACTTTGTAGCTCAGGCTGGTCTCGAACTCACAACAATCCTCCTGCCTCAGCCTCCCGAATGCTGGGAGTACAAGCATGCGCCACCACGCCCAGCTATTTGGCCAATCTATTAGGCAGTTCTTACTCTGGTCAATTTGACATATCACAATTAGTTATCACATAAAGAAAAATTAATCTCTTAGTTGATACAGAAGAGACATGAGATGAAATATAATATCCATCTCCTTTGTGGCTAGAGATAGTAAGAAGTTTTCTTAATTTGATAAAAGATATCAACCCTAAATGTATAGCAAACCTTGTACTAAATGGGAGAACACTTATAAAGATTTCCCTTTGCCACATAGGCAAATTAGGTCAGCGCCACAATATAGGCATATTTAAAAATAGTATGTTATATATGATACAAGTTCTATTTGTCAATTTAAGTAGATATTTTTAAAATATTTCCTCTGAGGTTGGAAGCAAGTCTGTACCTCTATTCAAAGTCTATTCAAACTTACAAGTTCTATTTGTCAATTTAAATAAATACATTTTAAAAATATTTCCTCTGAGATTGGAATCAAGTCTGTACCTCTATTCAAAGTCCTACTGGAGATCCACAATAGTGAACTAAGGAAAATAAGAAACATAAGGCAAGGTGATAAAAAGGCTTATAGCTACTAGTATTTGCAGCTTTAGGTGAGGAGATAGCTCAGCGGCATAAGCACCTGCCTGGCATGCTCAAGGTCCCAAGTTTAATCCCCAGTACCACAACTACCAAAAACAACACAAAACAAAAAACAAAACGAAAAAACCAAACCTATTATAGCTTTTATAGTTCCAAAATATAGCCCAGTATACCAAGTTTGTGAAATGCATTTCTGAACTTGTAACTGTGAAGCACAAATTCAGGTAAACTGGGTCCTGTAGGTCAGCTGTTAGGGAATCTAGGCCACTTGTTTTTCTTTGTTCTTATTTTAAGGTAACCTCTTCCTCACTTTCTAAGGCCTGTAATTTTGTGTTTCTATTTTCTATTATAATGAGGGCATCATCGTCATATTAAGGTCTGAGTAGAACACAGGAGATTTGAGTTAATCTGAAGTGCCTCTGGCCCCTGGTGCTGGTTGATAGCTACCTAAACGGTTCTTGATGAAGTCGAATTAGTGAAATGTAACAAGAATCAAAGCTTATTTCTTCATAAGAAATACATACAGTTTGTTCAAATAGATCTACTACTCATGCTGTTATATCAGATATTTGTTGGCTCTCAGAATAGCTGGGATGGTAGTTTCTTAAATACTTTTAAGTTTAAAATATATCATGCAGACAAATGAATGAAATGTATATGCATGGGATAGTGTAGTTGTTAAGTGGACACCCAGGTGACCCAAGCCAAGAAATGGAGCATGCGGACCACCAGAACAGTATCTCTTACATCCCTGTGACAAAGCAGCTTCCAATTCCTCGGCCCCTTCTTGCTTTCACTCTCATGAGCACTCCTGCTACGTGTTGCTATCCACGCCGAGGCCCTCACCAGATGCTGCTAACATGGCCTGGATTTCTGAAACTGCTTCTGGGACTGTGTGCTACATAAACATCTTTTCCTTATAAGGAAATTAGTCTTGGCTATTTTGTTATAGCAGCATGAAATAGGGCAAAATATCATTTTATGGAGCAATGTTAAGTCATTGTTATGGTTTGTGTCTATGTGTCCTCCCCAAGCCTCATGCAGCCATGGGGCGACTTCTGGAGTTTGTGATTATTATTATTATTATTATTATTATTATCATTATTATTATTTCTTTTTTCTTTTTGCATAGCCAGGGATTGAACTCAGACCCTTGTGTTTGCCAGGGAAGTGCTTATTTTACTGAGCCATCTCCCCAGCCCCAGTTTGTGATTATTATGGGTTTGGAAGCTGCACCTGCCCTGAGCACGTCCTTTCCATTACATTGTGAGGAGTGCAGAGAGGCTAGCTAGCTGCCAGCACCTCAGCCACTGCCTTGGCTCTCTGTTCTTTGCCACCCCCATGAAAGGTTGCTTTGTGCCATGTGCCACTCTACCTTGGATCCAGCTGACTATGGACTGAAACCTCCAGGAACTGTGAGCTAAATAAGCCTTTCCTTCCTTCATTGTGCGTGTCAGGTATTTGTTCCAGCAACAAGAGAAGAGTAACTGTGACAATCATTCTCGAAGAACTCTATTCTCAGTCTGCCCAGAGATAGAAAACATACCAATTATTGAGAGACAGAAGAATTGGTACAGTATCACACTGCAATCTCAAACTTAGGCAGAGTCAAACATATTCCAAATAAGAGATGAAAAAAGTATGAAATGTGATTTTTTAAAAGTTCAGCAGATGCAGGACTCTCAAGAGGCTCGGGCTTCATGTCAGGTTAACTCAGGAAGACTTAAAGTTTCAGCCAAATACAATACAAAACACGAAGCAACAATATGATGTGGCCATTTAAAAAGCTAGTGTGATCTTAGGTGCTTAGCATAAATCTAGGATCCGCTTCACTGTATTTATCATATTAGTAAATACTTTCAGTATTTCTGTACCTGTTGTATGTATGAGATCACTCTTCAATTTCTGGTTTCTCATTTTGAGAGGAGGATGATAAAGATAGGCCAGGGACAAGCAGGATTGTGAACAGTCTAGAAACCAAGCCATGAGGAGATGGTGAGAAGTCATGAGAAGAGGCACCATGGAGGGTATGTGAGAGCTACCATCACATATTAGAATGGCTCTCAGAAGAAGTTTCTCTTAATTGGGTAGATGCTTAGGCACTTTTCTCACTGTGCTACAGAAAAGTAGAATACAATGAAGTGCACAGAATGGTAAATTTCAAATGAAGGCAATCTCTACTGTCATGGCCAATAAAATCTGGTAGGGCTTCTTGTGAAGTATTATATTAGGCAAAAGATTCCAGTAGAGAGGAAAGGCACATTATAAGGGACTAAGGAGAGAAAAAGGCTGGTACCTCCTAGGTAGTCACCAACAAAGGCTTTGCAGCCAACAGACCTGCACTCCATCCTCCCATTCTGTAGGACAGCTCTGTGCCGAGCAAGGTACTTGGCCTCATTAAGCATTTCCTTATTTGTAAGATGTGCATAATAACAATAACATAGTCATTTCCCAGAACTTTTTGCATGACTAAGTAGAGGAAAGTTATGTTTGATAACCCTCGGGGAAATCCTTTCATTGGGTGTTGGATCCTAAACCTGAAAGGCAGCAAGGCTGAGAGGCTTAATGAACTCTCCTTTGCCTTAAAAATCACATTATTTACATTGATTGTTCCCATACAAATTTAGGTTAATATGATACCTTAGGTAGTCAAGTAGGCAAAACAAAGTTGTGGTTTAATTTTAGTTGTTTTTTTTTTTTCCTATATTAATGAGTGTTCTTGTTGCTGGGACAAAACACCAAACGCCTTGAACTTAAAGGAGGAGATGTTTATTTTTGGATCAGTAGACATCTCTGTGGGTTCAGTTCATGTCTTGCTGGCTCCAAGGCAGAAATGGCATGATAGCAGGACATGGTGCAGGGGAGCTACTCACTGAACAGTGGCTAGACAAAAGACAGGAGAGGAGCTAGAGCCAAAAATACACTTTACCACATCATGCCCATGTCCTGGTTGAACCACATCCAACCAGGCCCTACTTCTGAGCAGTGCAGTCAGCTACTGAACTCATCAAAGCATAAACCCATGAGTACAGTGCCCTCATTATCAAATCACCTTTTATACACAAGAACCTGTGGGGAGACATTTTAGGACCAAACCTTAACACTACATGTTTCTCTCTTCTCTGGGGCCAGGGATTTAGCTCAGTGGCACAACACCTGTCTGGCAAGCATAAGGACCTGAGTTCAATTCCTGGTACCAAAAAAAAAAAAAAAAAGAAAAGAAAGAAAAAGTCATTTCTCCCTTCTCTGTCCTGCAGAAAGTATAACAGTTCAAACACAACTCTTACCCCACCTGCACCCTCTCCTTACTTAGAACATTCCTTAGCTGTAGACTCAAGGCAGAACCTTTCTGTATTCATAGGTATAGAGTGTGGGGCTGTGTTAGCTACCACAAAGTTCTGCCCAGAGATATCAAGAGTAGGGAAGTTGGCATCATGACACTGCATGACAATTTGTGCCATAGGGAGTTGAAATGTGTCAATGTACAAAACAGAATTCTAGGATTCTTCGCCCTTACCATACAAGTTGTGTATCTTTCCCTTCCCTTGAATGTGGGTAGAACTGAACAAGGTGTCTTGCTTACTTTTTACTCATTGCTGGGACAAATACCCAGCACTCAAAATGAAGGAAGGAGAGGTTCATTTAGCTCACAGTTTGTGGAGGTTTCAGTCCATATTCTGCTGGCTCCAAAGTGCATGGTAGTAGTTCACAGCAGCAGAAAACAATGAGGAGCAGAGGAGGAGCAATAGCTTCAGCGTGCATCAAGCCTCTCTCTCTTCCTTCTATGCTGGCTGTGAAGACCAGTGCTCTACCATGAAGATCAGAGCTCCTCCAAAGTGGTGTGGCTATGAAAATCAAGTTTCTCTGAAGTGGCACAGCTGCAAAGGAGCGTGACAAAGACCTGGACTTCTTCGAAGAAGCGAGGTGGAGAAGCCTTCCTCAACTCCTTTATATATTTTGTGCTGAGTAACTCTGGGGCGGGCCCAATCACACCCTAGGGTGAGCCCTTAAAAGGAGAGGGGGTGCCTACTTTTGGGGACCTTGGAACCTGAGCCAATCCAGCCAAGCTTCTGACATCTCAAGTTGACACAATGTATCAACCGCCACAGTGAGTTTCATCTCATGATTCTGTAAAAGTGAGAAGAGATTTCACAGATGTAACTCGGGCCCCCCATCCTTTGGTTTTGAGGGAAATGCAATTATTTGGGGTGGGCCTGTGCAAATCAGGTAAACCCTTAAAAATGATTTAGTCTTCCCTGAAGGAGGAGATTTGAAGTACAAGAGAATTTCCTACTGGTATAGAAATGCTCTGATGATTAATTTTTATATTTAACTTGTTTGGATTGAAGAATGTCTAGAACCTTGACAAAGTCCACTTTTGGGTGTGCCTGTGGGGGGTGTTTCCAGAGGAAATTGGTGTATAAGAGCAAGAGCCATTCTGAATGCAGGCAGCGCTGTCCACACAACTGGGACCTTGAGCAGAATGAGAACAGAAGGGGAAACACCCAGGCATGTGCGCATTCACTTTTGTGGCACATACATTTTTTGCTTCTGCTGTCACCAGTGGGCAGCAGACTCCAGATTCTCCTTGCATGTGGACTTGTACTAGTGACTCTCCAGGGTACTTCCAGCTTGAGGCTGAGGCTGCACCATTTGCTGTTTTAAGGATTCCAGCTTCTTGGACTGAGTGGTTATCAGTTTCCCAGACTCTTGAGCATGCCACTGGCCATTGTGGAACTAACTCTTCATTCTTGATTGTCTAGGACAATGTAATGCACCCCCTTGTAAAATCTGTAAATTCTTCTCTAATGGAGAACCACCTGTGATATGAATAGCAATGATGTAAATATTCCCATCATCTTGGAAGAGTGTGTGTGTCTGTGTTGGGAAGGAGATATAGGAAAGAATCCTATGAAATATCTTCATTGCAGCCAGAGAAGAACAGACTAGTAAAGCCAACTAAGATGGAGCAATCCAAGGGTAGGAAGGAAAGACAATTCTCAGACAATTCTCAAGACAATTCCTTGGATCATGGGATCCAAGGAACATGGTAAAGTGAGAGCAACACCAAGAAATAACACACACCGCAGGGAAGGCAGGTACCATACAGGATCTGAGAGGCTTATTTGATTGGACAAGAAGACAGTTGAGACTTGGCCAGGACAGTTTCAGAGGCAAAAGCAGGAGTGTGGAGCGTGAAGGTACAAATATGTGATGAAGTAAGGATATCCAGCTGTTCTTTGAAGAATGTTATCTGTAGCATATTGAAAGGAGATGGGAAGAAGGTGAATAAGTTGGGTCTGAATTTGTGAGAAGAACTTAGGCATGTGTGAACTCTGATGGAAAATAGTCAAAATGGGGAGAGAGGCTCTGGGTTCCAAATATATATCATAATGCATTTTTAATTTATTCACTTAAAACTTTTCTTGAGCACTGACCACTTTTAAGGTCCCAGGTTAAGTAGGTTTTCATAGAAGGAGAAAGTTTTCACATCCAGTTTAATGACTTTGCAGCCTATTCTTAGAAATGTATTCAAAGTTATGCTAATGAATTGGACTAAAACGCCACAGCCCTTTTCATCTGATGTTACTTGTTACCCAACATTGTTTTATAAATTAGCCTCCAGGAGCTTGGTGCTTGCTGTACAGATGGTAATTAATAGGCAGCACTGAGGTAGCTTCCTGGCCCTCCCGAGGGGCAGGCACATGAACTCTTCGTGCTTGTGGAGCTGAAGCCAGGGCTCCTTCCAAAGGCAAGAACATTCCTTGGTTCCTGAAGCCTGAGGCTAAATTCCATGTGAGGGACCCTGATGCTTTGTTTTTCTGCTTGGTTGACCTATCTTGGAAAAAGCTAGGGACAAAGCTCCACTTATTAGCTTTTGGACACGACAAACAGAAACCACCACGTGATTAGGAAGGGAACTAGGTGTTCCACAGTAATGCTTCCCAATCATCTGTAATAAAGCTGTGTTTGTTGTTTAATTTCTAATCTGTTGTAGGCTAATGCTCACTGACACTTTCTGTCAGTGGACCTGTAACAAATTGCTCAGTCACAAGGCCATGCCCTGAGTACTGTGGTTCATTCCTCTCCTAGTGGCTATGGGAGTTCTGACTTCTTCCTCATATCCATCAGCATGTCAGCTCCAGAGTGCTCAATTGGGGCTGGGGAGATGGCTCAGTAGAATACGTGCTTCCCTGGCAAGCACAAGGGCCTGAGTTCAATCCCTGGTTCTGCCAAAAAAAAAAAAATCAGAGTGCTCAATTCACCACTTTTCCAGATATTCTGTCTTACTCACGCTTCCTCAGGGGGGATTGGGTGCTTGCTATATAGTACAGGTAAGAGGTTGGAAGGATTTAGAAGTCAGAACAGTGAATGCATCATCATGGGGCAACTGGCTCTCTGTCTTGCTGAGGGATCCTCAGAAACAAGGTGAACATCACCTCCCTGTTAGCCCATTCAGGGCATGGAGAAGCTTGGTAATGATACACCACTCTCATTCATAGGTTAGTAGCTGCTGGGGGTGGGAAGAACATAGTAATTCCTCACCTACAGCCTGAGGGGCAAGATGGGCTTCAGTGGCTGGAGCAAGCAACCAAGTGAGCACCTGCAGGTGTCTGCGGAGGAAGACCACGGTGCTGGAAACCTCCCTTGGACTCTTCCTCCAGCACAGTCCCCTCAGAATGTGTTTGCTTTTCATTGCGTGTCTGCTGTGGGTGAGGTATCTTTCCTGGGGGTTCAGGTGCTGAAATGTTATCCCTATTGTGATGGATTAAGAGTGTGGAAATGTAATCCGATCATGGTGTGGACTTCAGATCATTAGGTGAGGCCATCAGGGTAGAGCCCCTGAGAGAGGGGCCCCTGCAGCTTCCAGTCCTGGAGCTATGAGAAGGGAGGAACCATGTACAAGAGCACACACATAATAAGGTGCAGACATGATATTTCTTCTCCATCCTCACCCCCTCTTCACTCCCTTATTCTCCTTATGATGCTCATTTCAGTAAGCTGGGTCAGTGGTGAGCTCCTTAGCTAATCCCTCACTCTGTTGATGGCTTCAGACCTGGGATCTCCTAAGCCTCACTTCCTCCTCCTCAGCCCCTTTCTTAGGGTTGCTCGGGCCCTCAGCTTCTTTCTGGGATAGGTAATTGGGCCTTAACCTTGCCTGCTCAGCTCTTTGGAGCCAGTGTTGTGCTTCCTGAAATGGATATAAAGTAATTTATTAGTGATAAATTTATAGGTGGTATATTCAGTAATGTTAGACATGATTTCATTATTTGTATTTTTAAACAGCTTGTGACTTTTACTGTATTTGGCAGAACCCTAGGATTGTGAAAAATATGTTGTAGCCTCTTGAGATCATGGTAGCAGCTTTACTTTGACAAGAATGTACTTAGGGTGGGCCGACCAAATAGCTCAGCAGATTAAAGTGCCTGCAAGTAGGTGCAGGGGTGGGGGCTCGATCTCTGGGCCTGCTGTGCCCCCTCCAGCATGCTGAGATGGCAATTAAGACTGGACATGGTTGTGTGCACCTATAATTCCAGCTCTTGGGAGGCTGTTAACAGGTGGATCACTATGAGTCTGACCTACTAGTGAGACCCTGAACATGCTGTAGACCCTTCCCTAAAATTAAAAAAAAAAAAATGTGTTTAGGGAAGTACAAGCTTGTCATGCACATATGACCTAGCAGAAGCCTCCTAGTGATGTACTGATTTCATGTTATAACAATCAAAACCTTCCCATTACACTAGTGCCTCAGAATTACACTTCCAGATTCAAATATTAAAAACCATTGATAAGTCAAAGGGGAACAAAATATGGAAATGCACATGCAAATGCTTATGCAGAAGCCAGTTACAATGGCTATTACAATGGAAAACTACCTGGCCAAGTTCTGTCTAAAATCACAATTTTTGTTCCATTTGGATTTATAGAAAGTAGTTTTTTAAAATATACCTTCAGTCTGGGAGATAGCTCAGTAGAATAAGAGCCTGCCTGGCAAGTGCAAGTTCCTGAATTCAATCCTTAGTACTGCAAAAATAAAAGAAAGAGAAAAGAAAATGCACCTTCTTGTGGCAAGACATGGATCAGCTGGGGCTGCTTTTTTCCCCACTGGCCTTCATCCTCCATAGGGAAGAGGCTTCAGACGCTCTGGAGGGCTTGTGGAGACTGCTCCAAGGGAAAGAGTCACAGGACCTGTAAAGGCCCTGATGAGAACTTGGGAGACCTCCCCTAGGCAAAACACCCCCATCAACAAAACCTTGTTTATAATCTTAGAATGTTCATGTATCTCCCAGAGCCATGGGCCCAGATTAAAAATCAAACAAAAATCCTGCTCTAAAAGTCTTTCCAGTCCTGTCACAGGAAGATAAAAAAAAGACCTAGCTCCCCATGACACTGCATTTGAGAGCTCACACATTAGACAGGCTTCCCTAATCAGTCATCAAGTAGGAACAGGTGACAAGCAGGCACTTGCATTCACGTGACTTCACTGCTGCCAGCATGCACCAAGGACAGAACACACAGCAGGTGTGGTTCCCTCTCCCTGGCTGCTGATGGAGGACAGAGCAGAGAGGCAGGGACAGAGCTGCCTGATCTGATAAGCGGATTGGGTTAAGGCTGCCCTCCCCTCCCCCATGGCTGGCAGCCCTGATCCTCAGCTAGAAGCCATCTCCCTGCCTGACAGCGCTGTATGCCAGCCCCACCATTGCTAGCCTTTCCCTGGGCTCAGGATGTTCTTCCACAGGTTGTCCATGCTAAGACTTGCTCCTCTAGATAAGGACCTACTTGATCTGTAGTTGGGGCTCAAGTTTCAGCTTCTCTGAGCTGCCACTCCTAATTCTGTGGGTGGATTTTGCTGCTTGTTTCTGTGTGGATCAGGCGCCAAGCCCACTCCGTCCCCCTGTGCTCACCACACTATCCCCCACATCCCCTTCTTCACCAAGATGATGAGGACTAGCTTCCTGCATGGTGCCTGGCACGTGCTTGCTTTGTAAACCTTTGGGAGGGGCTCAGGACTGCGTGATACATGCTCAACTTACTGGAAGGAAGACTTGTATGATAGAGGACACAGGCACTTTAGGGAGGCACTGAGGTCCAGGCAAATTTCTTAAAGGAAACTCCTTCCTGAAAATAAAGTGTGATCTCAATAGTTCTGGGGCAGGCTGAAACAAGAGGACAGTCTGACAAGGTGGAATCAACTTGATGTAACTGAGCCTAGTGTGACAGGAGCAGAGCCGCGGATGTTGCCGCAGATCCGGATGCTTTCGCCTGGGACTGGGTGCCAAGTGCCCCACAGGGTCCTGAAGCACAAAGGGGCCTCCCCTGCGCTCTGAAGGGTTGAGATGTTATGTAGGACTTTAACCTCCAGCGCACCCACACACACACTCCCTACTGTCTGCTGGGCCTCTGTGCTGGTGTTTTCTTTTCATTAAACCTCGTGCCCACACCCAAGAATTGCGAAGAACTTGGAGAAAGAGGTGTGTTGGGAGGACAGTTTATCCAGTAAGCCAGGCAGTCCTGGATGGAAGGAAAGGTGGCGCTCTGGGGCCGGAATCAACCTGAGCCGCATGGGAAGTGTGACTGAGCAGAGATGAGACACAAGGGGGACAGAGGTTCCTATGACAAGAGCTTCAAGCCGACAGTGAAGAGACTGTGCCACTTCTGCCTCTGAGCAACTATGAGGTGTGATAAAAAAATGTGTGTTTAAATAGTTTATTATAGCAAAAGTCACATTGCCATCAACCCTCCTGAAGATCATTGCCCTAGCTTCAAACACACTTATCCCACCATTTTTGCCATTTTCTGCAGTAGTTCTGGAAGTGGCAAAAATGAATTGTTTGTTATGCTGTCCCGGCTACCTCAGTGTCCAGAATACACTTAAAATGGTCATCGTTCATGGCCATTTTGACTTTGGGAAGATCCAGA
The DNA here is from genome assembly GCA_004027165.1 of Ctenomys sociabilis. Classification (NCBI taxonomy): domain Eukaryota; kingdom Metazoa; phylum Chordata; class Mammalia; order Rodentia; family Ctenomyidae; genus Ctenomys; species Ctenomys sociabilis. The sequence goes on along the minus strand of PVKA01006044.1, from coordinate 48,050 downwards.
AGTCACGTAAGGCCAGATCCAGTAAGTAAGGTGGGTTGAGAACACATCGCAATGTTTTTATGAGCCTGGCAGCCTCATTTACTTTATTTTGTTTATCGTACTTCTTAAAGACACAACAAAGAACTTCCAGAACTGCTGCAGAAAGTGGCAGGGAAGATGGAATGAATATGTGTTCAAAGTGAATTTTGAAGGACTCAATGGCAATGTGTCTTTCACTGTAATTTTCAAAAATATCAACTTTCATCACACACTTTGATCACATTGTATAACTTTCTTGATTTTTAACCAGTGAGGATCGATCAAAACTGTCAAAACACAAGAAAGCAGAACTTCACCCAACACTTCACCATTCTCCTAGTTGGATGAGGAGATACTTTTCACAACCAGTTTTGGCGGTGGGGTGCAGGTGACACAGAGAAGGGGTGTCCTCCTGGGTCCCTTGCTGACTGGCCCTCTCCTTCAGTCCTGGCTGGGGGAGGCATCACATACATCTGTTCTCTTCCTCCTTTACCCAGCTTCTCACCCTATTCTTGCTTCTCAGAGAAAAGCCACAGTATGATGCCTACACGCCAGCCAACCTGGGCAGAATTACTTAGCATTGGAGGTACAGTTTAAATATATACAGTGTACAAGAAGAACCATGTAGGTGGGTATGGTGGTGGATGACTGGAATCCCAGCACTCTGGGAGGCAGAGGCAAGAGGACGGCAAGTCCAAAGTCTGGGCAACTTATCAGGACTCTGTGCCAAAAATAAAAGAATAAAATCTGCTGGGGATATGGATCATCATGCCTTATGTTCAACCTCCAATAACAGAAGGTCCACTCCTGACTGGCACATGCTTGCTTTATAAACATTTGGGAGGGGCTCATGACTGCATGATATGTGCTCAACTTCTTTAAAGGAAAAGACTCATGATAGAGGACATTTGGGGAGGCACTGAGATCATAGATCATCATACTTTATATTCAACCTCCAAGAATGAGAGTGAGAGAGAGAGAGAAGGGAAGGAGGGAAGGAAGGAAGGAAGGAAGGAAGGAAGGAAGGAAGGGAGGGAGGGAGGGAGGGAGGGAGGGAGGAAGGAAGGAAGGAAGGAAGGAAGGAAGGAAGGAAGGAAGGGAGGGAGGGAGGGAGGGAGGAAGGAAGGAAGGAAGGAAGGAAGGAAAAGAAAGACCATTTTTACATCTCATGTGCAGACACCTTTGAGGACATGCAGTTTGAATCAGACACAGCTGGGCTCAAATGGTGTCACTGCTGCGGCCAACTGCCCAAACGATCACTGGGGACCCACATGTGAGTATCAGGCTATCATCATTTACAAAAATCTACATGATAGCATCCTTTGAGAGCTGCGGTGAGGGTGGAGTATTGTGAGTGCCCTCCACCCAGGAAATGCTACTCAACTATGAATCCCCTTTACTTACTTGGAGCTGGGACCAGCTTTCTAACCTGCTTTGCTGTTACCTTTTGAGCTTGATCATTAAATCATGAGCTCAAGGGCCAATATTTGCATGGCCCCTGTTGCTTCTCAAGCTCTGAAGGGAAGACCTTTTTAAAAAGTTGAAAATCTTTTTATATACTCTCAGAAAGTATCCATAACATAGCCGTGCACCTTAATGGATTTTCAAAAACTGAATACACTGTGCACTCCATCTATTTTTATACATTTTTTCAACAGCCATTTCCACTGACTTCAGTTTATGTCTACGTCTGTGGCTGCTTTTGCCTACAGTGGCAGAATTGAGTGGTTGAGGTGGAAACCATCTGGTCTGTAAGGCTGAAAATACTATCTGGCTCTTCACAGAAAAAGCCTTCTGAGTCCTTCGATGTAGTATTCCACTGTGTGACTACAGTGACATTTATTTATTCATCCGTCTCTTGGTGAGCAGTTGGGGAGATTCTACTTTGGAGCTGCTTTGCCTGATCCGCTATGAGCATCGCAGCTATGCCTTTGGTGAAGCGCTCATGTGCATTTCAGCCTCATGCCCTGAAAGTAGGACTGCTAGGACTCAGGGGGTGGACGCAAGCTGAAGCTTCTGTAAAACTGCTGGTTTTTCAAAAGGTTTGCTGTATCCCCCCCACCTCCACCCCAGGTGGCGTCCTACAATTCCCCCTGCTCCCACGTCTCTACAGCACTGCACATTGTCTGACTTTTGGTGCCCTGTCCTCAGTTTGATGTTTCTCTCTGTAAGTTGTTTCTATTTGTGCATTTATGCTCTGACCCCTCCAGTGACAGAGCACTTCCAGGGCAACTGTTTCATCTTTGTACCCTTCTGATCTCTTAGAAAATTGTCTTTTCTATAGTAACCTTTTAGATATTTTAAAACCAACGCTCGCATTTCCTCTGAATACCAGCTTCTCCAGGAAAAGAAACAAACAGTTCTAGTCTAGCCTCTCTCTCTTTCTCTCTCTCACTGGGGATTGAACACTGGTCTTTACCAGTGAGTTACATTTTCAACCCTTTTCAAACTATTTTACTTTTCTGTTTTTGGTACCAGGGATCACAATCAGGACATTGAGTTTGCCAGACAGGAGCTTATGTGCTGAGCTATCTCTCCCAGACCCTCAAAATATTTTAAAATTTTGAGACAGGATCCCACTAAGTCACTAAATTGCCAGAGCTGGGCTTGAACTTGTGATCTTCCTACCTTGCTCAGATTTACAGTCCTGTGATCACAGGCATGTGCTACCATGCTTTGATTGTTTCTAGTCTCTAACATTTTTCCTCCTTTTTTTTTTGTTGGAACTGGGGATTGAACTCAGGCCCTTACACTTGCCAGGGAAGCACTTATTCCACTAAGCCATCTCCCTAGCCCCTAACATTTTTCAAAAGACATGGATTTGCATGCATTTTTCACCTGGTGGCCTGATGAACATGTGTAGCTTCTTTGGGCTTTAAGTCCCTCTGTCTATAATATCAGAGCTCAACTTGAAAAGTTTAGAGTTATTTCAATTCCACCATCCTGTGCTAAATGTTATTGTGGAGAAGAGATTCCCACATACATCTCTAAGCAGAGGATTTCTTCTTTCCTAACATGTTTCTGCTGACCTCTCCTAGGCCTGACGTGTTCCTGTCATCCTCTCCTGGGCAGCAGCGGATGAAGACATGCCTTCATTTTCTGTTTGTTCTGCCTTATAGTTGCTGAGTGGAAGGTGTTAGAGAGCTGCACAGAGAGCTCAGGATGATAAGTCTGATGGAAGTCTCTCCTGCAACAAGCATATTCTGGGCAGGAAGCGGGAGGGGCAGAGTGGATCAACTGCCCAGAGGACCCTGTAGCATCCATGGGAAGTTGTAGTTGTGCCAAGTGCATCTTAAAATGGCAAAAGTCATGGGAAATGTCAAGGCCAATGAACATCAGCTGGAGGTTGCAGGGTAATGGGGGAAGGGAGGAGAGGGCTTTGCCTTTGCCCTGTGGCTGGGGGACTTTGGCAAGGGCTTTGCCTCCTTTGGAGCTTGGGACAAGGCAGGTTTCACCCTTCACAGTTTCAAGGAGGACTTCATTTGTTGCAATTAATGCCCAGGCCAGACATCTCTTTCTGCTTTCTCCTGACACAAGTGTAAATAACATGTACAGGTGGCAGACCCTTCTGATATTTGACTTTGGCACAGATAGGGCTAATTTAACTGTTCCAAACACTGTCAAAAGGGAAAAGCAGAGTGGAGTAAAGGAAAATTCTAATTAGGTTTGTGAGCTGTTAATTCCATAAAGTCTAATAGGAACATGGCCTTGATTATTTTATGACAATGCAACACTCATGTCTTTATACCACAAGCCCATGCAGCAGACACTAGCATCCTTGTTTTATAACTGGGAGTGCTGAGGTGTATAAAGTTTGAGAATTTGCCCAGGGCACCATTTGAGAGGGCAGAGCCAAGACTTACCCCCAGCATCTTACTCAGCCTTGTAGTGGTGAATTGGGAGTAGAGTGATACCAGAGAGCTTTGTCTTCAAGACTTTGGGTTGCAGGATGGGATCAGGGCCTGGCAGCTGGATAACTCTGCTGGTATGGTGGGCTGGAAGGAATTCCACAGGGAACTCATCTAGCCCTCCCCCCACTAGACAGAGGGGCTGGGAACAAGTGTCTTCAGGAGGAAGAAGGATGCCAAGCAGGCCAGGAGGGCAGGACCTTCACCCCAGAGTGAGTAACTCATTCAAGGTCACACAGCCCTCATGTGGAGAAAAGTCAATGTGAATTTGAACCTGTACCACACCAAAACCTGTATTTGGTCATTTGTTGAATGTCTGTTCTTTATACCGAGTATTGAGCAAGACAATTTTCTCTCATGTCTGTTTATCCAAGCACAGAGCAGTCAGCTCTGTAGAAGGCAAAGGAGGACAAGTGGGGCAGATTGCAGAAAGAGTGCTGTCTTAGTCAGGTTCATTGTTGTTGAGATGCAATACCCAACACCCACAAATTGAAGGGGGCCAGGTTTATTTTGATTCATGTTTCAGTCCCCAACAGCATGGTAGAAGGGCCTGGTGGAGGAAAACTCACCTCATGGCAACAAGGAAGCAGAGCTAAAAGAAGGTGCTGTGGAGGTAGATGCCTTCTAGGCCCTAGCGACTGCGTCCTCTTATCAGACCCCAGATCACAACAGCAAGCCACCTATACAGCTCAGTAATCCAAACACTTGAGGCTTTGGGGCCTTGTTCAGCTCTTCACCCCACCCTCCAGCCCTTCCCTTGCTCTGTAACTTCTTCCTAGAAAAAAAAGCAGAGTAAATTTCCTACTTCTTTACTTTGTGTTTGGCCATGTGACTTGCTCTGGCCAAGAGGAAGACTCAAAAACACAGTTGTGTTTCTATTTGCTTTTTCTTTCCGTTTTTTTTTTTTTTTTCTGGAAGAGAAGGGTATGGTGAGCCTGACTCTTGGCCCCAGCTGGCTAACCGAGGCCACATGAAGCGGAACTGACCCAGCCAAGCCCCATCCAGAGCAGTGTCCCCACTCAACCTGTCCCATGTGAGAAAACTTGGCTGAGCCCAACCCAGAGCAGCTGACTCCCATCTGCACCCCAAGGAGCCACCGTAATGAATGGCTATTGTTTCATGCCACTGAATGTGGGGCAGATACATGAAGCAAAGGCTAGCTCTGCACCCTTTTTTCAGATTCTTATCAGCCCAACAAAAATGTTACCATCCACATAAACTAATGCTACCATTTTGACAACTGCACTTTTTTTTTTTTTTTTTTTTTTTGACTGTTGCATTCGATAGAAACAAGCTGGCCACCTATTGCTTTGTGGACTGCCCCACTCACATTCTTCCCCAGAGCTATTAAGTGCACACTACATGTTCCTGCGAACAGATCTGGACACATGTCAGTCTTCTTTTTCTTTCTATAATTGTTCACATGTCACACATTTTGGTTAAGCCCATGTCCTAAATTTTCTCCACTGAAAGACTTGTCTCCTGAAATCAACTTGTCTCCTGTGTTTTGAGTGAACACTTCTGTAAATTGTGGCTAATTAGAGGTCAGTTGGGATAAAACGATGTACTGGGATTGATGCGTCTTATTACAGCACAGTTGTTCTAAGAACGGTATTTAAGGATTGTTTCAAACTTTTGAATATGTTAATAAATGTCATAACGTGCCTCAATTTCAAAATTAAAAATATTAATTAAAAAAATTAAAAAAATTAAAAAAATTAAAAAAAGTTGCAAAGTTTGTTGTCATTTTTAAAAATTCTCAGTAAATAACTGTAAAAATGGAAATAATTTTTTTTTTTTTTTTTTTGGTGGAACTGGGGATTGAACTCAGGTCCTTGAGCTTGCAGGGAAGCACTTTTCCCACTGAGCCATCTCCCTGGACCCTGGAAATAATTTAAAAAAAATATTTTATTTATTTACTTATTTATTTTTGGTATAGTGTCTCGCTATGCAGCTTGAACTCAGTGATCCTCCTGTCTCAGCCTTCCCAGTGCTGGGATAACAGGCATGTACCACCATGCTCAGGTTTGGGACTGGCATGGTGCTCCTGGGGTTCTGGGGCCGGTGCTGCCTGTGGTATCAGGGATTGAACCCAGGTTCTTGCACTTGCCAGGCAGGTGCTGTACTGCTCAGCTATATCCCTAGCTGGAATTTATTTTATTTTATTATTATTTTTTGGGTATATTTCAGGGAAGAGTCTACAGGGTGTTCAGGGTCTAACTGCTGGATTAGACTCGTAGTGATCCACCTGTTTACAGCCTCCCTAGAGCTGAAATTAGAGGTGCGCGCTATGACACCCAGTCTTTTTTTTTTTTTTTTTTTTTTTTTGACACCCAGTCTTAATTGCCCTCCAGCATGCTCTAGGGGCAGGGCTGGCATGGCAGGCTTGGGGATCAAACTACCAGCCCCTGTGTAATCCATTCAGCTATTTGGCTGGCTCTTGGAATTAATTTTAAAGATTGCAAATTCAATAAAACAGAAGTGAGGTATGTCATATTATATGTTACTTCATAATATTGTAATACTGGCACCCTGATGTGTGTGTGTGTGTGGAGCAGCTGATTTTAATATAGGTGCTAAATTTTTAATATATGAAAACCTTGCTTAGGAATGCAAACTGCAGGATGCTGTTGTAAGCAATGAAACCTTCTGCTAGGTCACTGGCTAGTATTTTCTCTAACAGGAACAGCTTAATGGATCAGTGTGGGTATGCATCTACAGCAGCCTCCTTTGTTCTGGCCTGATGGAAATGAAATCCATGGAGCCAAGCATCCTGCTGCTCTCTGAGTGATGCTCGAGGCTTTCAGCTGGGAGTTTTGCTGCCAGTCCAAGCAGAAGAGCTAAGCCTGCCACTAGATTTCTGCTGAGTCTGTTTTGCATGTCTTTTCTGATTTTGTAGATAGATGTCTATGGGCCACAAAGCAGGACCACATAAACTTTGAGGAAGAGTTTGCCTGCCTGCCTGTCTCTGTCTGCTGGCTTATCTATGTCCTGCCCAACTTCATTTGAGGCTTGCCGTCCCTGTATGTGTTGCCTGGCATAGACTACCAGAACAGCTGTCCACACTCTCCTCTTTTAACCTATGATTGTGGAAGGCTGCTCATGGTGGCCTAGTCAACTATGGAGGGTCAAGCCAGCTTTGGCTTTGCCTTAGTAAAAATATTTTATAATTAAACAAACTTTAGTACTGGAATCTCAAAAATGCTCTAGTAGAGTTGCACCACAAACAGTCTTTGAGGTGTTCAGGACGTATTACCATACACCATTCAGGATATCTGTTAAGTATTGATACCTAGGCACCCCATTTTCCTGGCTGGTCCACAGTGCTAAAATAACAAAACCATATTTTTCATAATGAACTTACTATGTGAAGTAGATCTGGGTTGGCAAACTGTAGAGCCAAGGTCAAATTGTACTTGCTACCTATTTTTGTAAATAAACTTTTGTTGGCACATAGCCACACCCATTCCCTCACATATTTCCTTTGGCTGCTTCCACAGGGCAAAAGAGAGCACTTTCAACAGACACCCTGCAGCCTGAAAAACTGAAGATGTTTGCTCTCTGGCCCTATATGGAAAAGAGCATTGCTGGTCCCCAGTGTGGATGGATAACTTTTATTTCTAGTTGAGTTGTGTTCTTCTTCTTTTTTGTCTTTTTTACAGTCTTGCTATGCAATTCAGGCTGGCCTTGAGCTCGCTTTGTAGCAGAGGCTGCTCTCAAATTCACAAAGATCCTCCTGCTTCTGCCTCCAGGTGCTGGGTTCGCAGGCATGTGCTGCCATGCCCAAAACTATGCATTTTGAAAGGGAAGGAAATACTGAGATGAGAAGGACAGGGGTGAGGGAGATATATCTATATATGTGTGCAGGACAGCTTGGATAATTGTATGCTGATTCCTGATTCAAGGAGCAGTTGATGCTTAAATTTTTTTCTTTTCCTCATTTCTTATAACCTTTTCCCTCAATACTAATCTAATGATAATCTACACAACTAACTTGAAGACAACAGTATGCAATACAACAAATATTGTCCAATTTATATTATTTTGTTTAGTGAAATTCTGTAACAAATCTAATCTTTTTTTATTATCATTTTGTATACATAGAGAGGGCAAAAGGAGGAGGTGGAATAAAGCAGTAACAGAGGCCTCTTGTATCTCAGAAGGAGGCTGCCTCTCTCCCCATAGGCCTGTTGTCAAAATGGACAGAGGAAGTCAGAGCTTTCTTGTTGACCCAGGACACAGGGACACAGATCAAGGCGACAGCTACACATGGCTTAATTAGCATCTCAAAAAGGGCTTACAGCTGGCTCCTACTGTTTCAACTACTGTCTAGTCTTCTGATCCATTCAAAATTTATGGAAGGCCCACTCTCTGCCGGGCACTTGAACTTGTGCCCCGAGGGTTAAGCAAGTTGACTGCAGTGCGTTGGGGCAGGCAGCAGAATACATGAGCCTCAGCTCCCCTGGTCTGACTCAGGAGTTGATTTTCAAAGAGAGATGAGTGAGGAGAAATATTAGCCAAGCAAAGAAGAACAGAAAAGGAAAAAAATAAGCGCCTGTATTGAGCAATAAAGTCCTTATAGGAGGACTCAGAGGCTGGAGGGGGTTTTGAGACAGTGACCAGCATGGGCAGAGGAGAGCCAGGGTGCACAGGACCTTGTGGTAAGGGTCTCTTGCTGGGGAGAGTGGTGCGCTCTCCTGCGGGCCTGGTGCTTCTTTCCTGTCTCTGCCTTACCACAGATTGCATCCCTGTGAGGACAGACCCCTGACACAGCAGAGGAATTCTTTCCCATGTGCCAGTAGCTATGCTGTACCTGTTGAAGAATGGCCCATCAACCGTGGAGATGGCTCAGTGGAATAAGCGCTTCCCTGGTGAGCGCAAGAACCTGAGTTCAATCCCTGGTTCAACCAAAAATAAGAATGGCCCATCAAATTAGCTTCATTTCCATGTCCTTCTTTCTGTCTTTCTTTGACTGTTTTGGAAGCTCACTTGTGCATGGGCATTCTCTAGAGGCTTAGACTCTTTAGGTAGCTGACACAACCCCTATCTGTGGTCAGGAAGGAGTGTGTCTTAGTTACTCTTCTCTCCTTGCTGAGACAAATACCCAACACCCATAATGAAGGACAGAAAGGTCCATACTTGGCTAGCTCCAAGGCAGAATGGCACATGGCAGAGAGCTACACTTCATGGTTAGCAGAATAATAACAATGCAACAAAGAGCAATAGCTAAAGAAAAATCTGTCTGTCTGTTATATTACATTCAGGCTCTCTGCCCCAGGCTGGAGGAAGTACTCATACCTATAATCCCAGCAGTACTAAAATCCATAATCCCAGCCTTGGATCACACATAATCCCAGTGGATCATGAGTTAATCACAAACTCTAGAAGTCCCCACCCCATGACTACATGAGGCTTTGGGGGGACAACTAGACACAAGCATAACAGGATGTGGAAGCCGAAGACCCTGGACACACAGATGTTCCTTCACTTGGTGTTGCAGACAGCAGCCTGAACACATTCACAGAGCTGCAGAAGATTTTGTGCCCAGTCAGACTCAGGAAAGCCCACTGCAACTCCTAAACATGATAGTACACAGTTATGTGGTAAATGTGCAAAGGCATCTTGGCAGATTTTTGTCTACTTGGATAGCTTAATGCAGCACAGTAAGCCATAAAATAGGTTGTATCTTTTAGTTGAGACAACATTAGGTGATAAGTGAGATTTTCATCACCACTTTTTAAGGCAGCAGCATTTGTGTCCTCGCCAGGGACTGCAGGAACTTCATAATGTGCTTCTAATGAGGGTGTGCTTGGCTGCTTCTATAACGGGTTGAAATCTGCACTGGGGCTATATGTGTACTAGGTGAGGAAGATGCCTGATCCTCAAGGTCCAGCCCAAGGGTCTTGGCCCTCCTGCATAGGATGGTGAAGGGGCAACCAAGGGCTGTTTTTAGGCTGGGATCAGCCAAGGGAGGCTGGCAAGAGACCAGGAAGGTGGCAGAGGAGCAAGGGTGGGATGTGCATCCTTCAGGATCCTTTTCTGATGGGTTATGAAGGGTCAGCAGTGCCTCTTGCTGAAGGTGGCATTCTCTCTGTGGGTGCTGTCCTGTTCTGGGCCTGGGATGGGATCCAGCTCGTAGTATCGAGTGGGTGGAGGGCACTGAGAAGTGCAGTGTCCTTTTGACTTCCTTTAACCCTTTGATAAAGAGTTCCTTCCTTTAAAAAATAACAACAAAAATAAAGACGAAGAGTGACTCTTCTTAGGTGGCCCGGTTCGAGGTGCCATGAAAGCCCTCTGAAGGCCTGGCTGCTGAGTTGCTGAGCTGTCCTGCAGTGTGATAAAGCAGGTCCAAGGAGCTCTGGGGGTACAGAGAGCTCAGAGCTACCTGCCAAGGGCTGACCAGTTACCTCTGTCAGAATCTCCATCAGTGTAGAATCTAATGAGCAATGTTCAGGTCTGTTCCTCAGGTTTAAGTCATAATTTGCACAAATAAATGCAACTGTTTAGGTAGTCCAACTGGACATTTTTGCCCCTTAGGTTTGTTCTGCAATAAATTTGTCCTATTGAGCCTGTACCTCTGTTTCTTCTTTTTCTTTTTCCTAACAGGCTAAACTCTTAAAAGAGAGCGAACCTAGCATATGGGAGCAATATTATAATCCATTGCATATGGGAGGCTGTGGCAGGAGGACTGCCATGAGTTTGAGCCAACCCAGGCTACATAGTGAGTTCAAGACCAGCCTGAACTACAGATGAGATCCTATCTCAAAATCCAAACAAAAATACCAAAAATGGAAGAAAGAACGACAGTGACCTTTGATTAGTTTCCCCAATATGACTTCATTTTACTGATATTTTCACTTTACAGCCTCCTCTCCCAATTCAGTCCCATTGAAGCACAGGGATTTGGGCTTTATATGAGGACACAGGGTCTTTGTGGTCAAGGACAGTGTCCTTTGAGGGCCAGTTTCCACAGGCACGTGACTTCTGTGCTCACTCAGTGCTCCTCTTGACACACAGGCTTAAGCCAGCACCTTCTCCTCCCTTCCTCAATTGAGATAAGAGGTGGGGTCTCTGCATGTGCTGAAGCTGTCTCTAGGGTGGGGGAGATGGCTCAGTGGAATAAGTGCTTCCCTGGCAAGTGCAAGGGCCCGAGTTCAATCCCCAGTTCTGCCAAAAAAAAAAAAAAAAAAAAAAAAAAAAAAGAAAATGAAGCTGTCTCTAACACACGACATGGGCATATTCTTCAAGTGTTAGTCTTTTGGTATGGTTCTGGTGTATCTCTTGATCTAAGCAGCTGTGTCAACACTATAAGCTTCAGGTCACCCAGGGACTGGGCAAGGGCAGAGCTTCTGTGGAAGCCATCATTGCTCTTGGATGTGGGCTGGAGGTGACAGTTCACAACAGCTACTTGAATAGTGTCGGCCATGAGGTGTCCGCTTAGAGTGCAACAGGCCATCCTTGTTTTTTACGCTCCTACATGTGCCTGGCATGCCACCCTGCCTCCCTGCTTTGCTCAGGCTATTCCTCTTCATGCTGGACTCCCCAGATCCTGTCCCTGCATGTTGCGTAGCTGTCCTCCCCAGCTCTTTGGCCCAGGGTGCCCACCTTGCACGGCTTACCTATGCACCGAAGATTGCATCCCATTCATCTTCTTCTGTGCTATGGAATGCAGGAGGATGGATGCTGTGGCTACACTTGTATGTCGCTGGCACTTGGCAGCCATGCACAGATGCTTAAGGAAGGAATGAGCAAGCCAACCGTTTTCAGAGTGGATTCCTCCCATATGTGAGTCTGCTAATGTGCTGACAGTTGTTATGTTCCCTCACACTAAAGCATCAGTTCTCCACCAACTTCTTCAGTCATGTGGGCTCGGGTCATCTGGACAGCAGCATGCAGAAGCAAGTTAGGCTTTGTTGCTTGCCCATGGGAGCCTCCTGTTCTGTGGGAAACACAGACTATGAACAGGTGTGGTGCCATATGTAAGAGTGAAGAAAAGGGATGGGGTGAGGGAGCACTAAAACTACCAGTGAGATGAGAAGATGGAAAATATGGTTTGGGTTTGAAGCTTGTAAAGAAGTCCAGCAGGTAGAAAAATATTTCTCAGGCATGCAGAGGCACAGAGTGATATCAAGGTCTGGCATTTGTGAGAAATGGTGAGATGTCAGTCAGGTGAAGGGCAGCCTGTTGGCTTGAGAAGGAGCATGTGTGCACACTACCAACAACCAAGGCTGGAGGGAGGAGAAGAGGAGAAGGCTGATGCCACCACCACAGCAGTTGGACTTGGGTTCCAACAGGGAACCCAGGTCCTTCACTTTCCCAGGCCTAAGGGCCAGGGAGATAGCTCAGTAGAATAAGAGCTTGCTTGGCATGTTCAAAGGCCTGAGTTCAATCCCTGGTTCCGCAAAAAAAAAAAAAAAAAAGATAGTCTCCCAGGCCTGAGATGCTCTACGTTTGCTGACCAGTGTTCAGCAGAACCCTCGGGCATATGGCAGGATGGGGTTGGACAAAGGCCAGCTGAGGGTATGCAATGTGGATCTCACAGCAAAGCCATGGGCCAGGCTCCAGGTTGGGCATCCCCTTTTCATGTTTGGCCTCTGTCCTGCTGCCATCCTCTCACTTTCCCACTAACCATGCCCAAGGCTCCTTTGTGCCTTTCTGTCCTTCCACTGGCTCATGGCTAGAAAATGCCATCTCCTCACTTAGCTGCACCATATATAGCCCTAGGCAAGTGGTCTGCAGAGGGGGCAGCAAGAAGGCCTGGCTTGTATCCAGTTTACTATTACGTGTGTGACATTGGAAAAGTCACTTAGCCCGCTGTTTCAGTTACTTTTTCTCCCTCTCTTGTTGCTGGGACAAAATACCTGACACTCCAAATTGAGGAAGAAAAGGTTTACTTAGCTCATATTTGGTGGAGGTTTCTGTCCTTATTCAGTTGGCTCCAAGCAGAGTGGCACATGGCAGAGGGCAGCCTTTCATGACTGAAGAAGACAGCAGGGAGCAAAGGAGGGAGAGGCAGCTGTGGCAGCTAGCCAGCCTCTCTTCCCTCCTTACACTGTACGCAGATTACCTACCCCAGGGTGGTTGCAGCACTGACACCCATAATCCCCACATTGGAGCATAAATAAATCACAAACTCTAGAAGCCACCCCAGTGACTATATGCGGCTTTGAGGGGACAACTGGACACAAATCATAACACCCCCTTTGTACTCTGCTGCACTGCGCTTAGGAGGAGGCTTCTCATTCATGTCCAGGACAGGGTGAAGGTAGTGTGAGGTAAAGAGACTGGGAAAGCCTAGGTACCAGGGCTCCTGCTGTCACCTTTACTCCATTTATTCGCCCTTTTGCATGTCATTTTCAGCCAGTTAGACAGCACTGAGAGGGTTTGCTTCCACAGCAGCAATATCTGGTAGTCATATTTTCAGGCCTCCAAACAAGAGAGCTGTGCAGCTCAACTAAGAGCAGAGCACTTGACTTGAGATTCTTGCAGAAAATCCACGGGGGCAGGGGAGGTGGCTCAGTGGAATAAGTGCTTCCCTGGCAAGTGCAAGGGCCTGAGTTCAAACCTTAGTTCTGCCAAAAAAAAAAAAAGAAAATCCTTGCTCCCTGGTGGCCAATGTCAGTGTCTGTGGCCTGGCTTTGTTAGCAGTCAGACTGACCTGGGCGTTGTTTGCTTCCTCTGTTTCTTTGAGGGGGGCTCCTGGCTGCAGTCTCTGACCCAAATTCTAACTTTTCTTAAGACTATTAGAGGGCTGGCTAAATAGCTCAGTGGATTAAAGTACCTACAAGCAGGCGCAGCAGCAGAGGGTTTGCTGTTCAGGCCCTGCCTCCTTGGGCGTGCTCAGAGGGCAATTGAGACTGAGCGTGGTAGTGCATGCCTGTAATCGCAGCTCTTGGGAGACTACGAACAAGTGAATCACTAGGAGTCCAATCTAGCAGTGAGACCCTGAACACCAGGTAGACTCTTCCCTAAAATTAAAAACAACAACAACAAAAAAAAAACCTCAGCCAAATGTCTCATTTTCCTTCAGTAAACTTTCTTGGTAGAAGCTTGGAGTCCACCCAAAGATCTCTCCATCTTCTTGCCCTTTTTCTTCTGAAGAAGCAAACTGCATTGTCCCCTCAAAATGACAGAGGGCCTCCGTGAAACTTAAATGTTAAGCCGGGCGTGGTGGCGCACGCCTGTAATCCCAGCACTCGGGAGGCTGAGGCAGGAGGATTGTTGTGAGTTCGAGACCAGCCTGAGCTACAAAGTGAGTTTAAGGCCAGCCTGAACTACATAGGAAGACCCTGTCTCAAAAAGACAAAAAAAAAAAAAAAAAAACAACTTAAATGTTAGCTTTCACAAGGCAAATCTCTTAGTTGCTGCCCAACAAACCATACCCATATGCAGCAGTTTCAATCAACAAATTTATCAGCTCTACTGGGTGTCACCCCAGAGGCAGCACTGGCTTGGAGCAGTGAGCTCAAGAACTCTCAGGAGGTTGCTTGCCCTTGGGCAGCCTCCTCTCTGGAGTTTACTGTGAGCATCTTTAGAGCCAGGAAGCTCCAAGAGGCAGCAGCCCAAGTGCACAAGCCCTGGGGTGCCAGAACTCTCCAGGCTTCTGCCTGCATCATACTTGTATTCCATGGGTCAGAGCAAGTTGCATGGCCAAAGCCAGGGCTCAGAGTCAAAAGGACTACACTAGGATGTGGTCACGAGGAGGCCTGGGTCATTGGGGCCCTGGTGGTCAGACTGCTTCCAAATGCCTTTCTCTTCCAGTGGTCTTGTCAACAGTTGAAACAATGAACACTTGTCTGGCTTCAGACCTTAGTTGATTTAAATGAAGACAACACAAAAAATGTTTTTGTGTACAGTTTCCTGTTTTACTCTGCCTCCAGATGAGACAAGGCAAGAGTGCCAACCCTCTCCAAAGACTTTTCATCCATTTTCACAGCTGGAAGCTACAGTTGTGTGTTGCAAACTCCACTGGGGGCTTTTTTTTTTTTTTCTTATGCCCCAGTTCTGGCACTGAGAAGCTTCCAACCAATATTATAATCATGCTTTGTTGTCATTTTGCTTTTTATCTGAAATGAACCCTAGGAATCATCTAGCATCTTCCTTGCTTCTCCACCACTGCTGTTTTACAGAGGAGGACATGGAAGTCTAGAACCATGATGTTATACAGCAGAATGGAAGCAGCCCAGCCCAAGAACGCTGTCCAGTGTGCTTGCCCTCACTTGTGTCTTTGCAGGTCATGAACATCTTTGGTCCCCACTGCATGGAAAGCACTTGTCCCACTACCAATATGCAACTGTACTTTCTGAATTGTCATCACATCCCCCTGCCCCCAGCTCCCCATAATGGATATTGGGGTTCAATATCTTCTTCGTGTTCAAAGGTGGAAAGCACAGTGCAAACAGGTGACCTGTTCAAAGTCAGGTAGCTCCTGAGCAAGAGAACCAGGACCAGAGTCCTAGACATCCCTTTTCATCTTTCCATTACTAAAGGCAGTATATGCATTTAGTAAAATATCCAAATATTTCCAGTGGGTGGTCAGTGAAAACTGGCTCCCTATGAGGCCAATCTCCAGTCCAGACATTGTCTGAAAGCTGTCTGCTCTAACAAGTTTCTGTCCCTATTTTCAGGGATCCTCTATGCATCTATAGAGATGTTCACGTAATTGCTATAAAAAATGTTCCCGAATCGTGGCATACACCACATACTGCTTCACAGCCTGCTGTCTTCTCTCTGTGGCACAGCTTGGAGCACAGCCCACACCTCCACTTGTGTCAATCTTCATTCTCCAATAGCTGCACTGAAATTCCCTGTAGGCGAACAGCAATGCACCAGCCCACCAGCCATGCACACTGGATCACCATACTTGGTTCACATCTGTTTTATTCCCCCCTTCTATCCTAATATTATAGTTATAAATAACTACAATGTAAATCAGTTTTTCTTCCCTCACAGTACTGGGTTCACCCCAAGCTGGCCCCTTGCTCTATGTGTTTTCCCTTCCTTCAGCCAGGGTTTATCACATCCCATCCATGGCTCTCTTCTCTGTACGCTCTGGGAAGTCTGATGCTTTTTTCACTTGATTGATGGATTTAGGACCACCTTCCTCCCTTTTTTCCATGGCCAACTTTTTTTTTTTTTAATGAATTTAGTATAGGGTCTACAGGGTCTACAGAGTCTACAGGGTCTCACTATGTAGATCAGGCTTGCACTGATTCTCCTGTTTTCAGCCTCCCAAGATGTGAGATTACAGGTAGGCGCCACTACACCCAGTCTCAATTACCAGCTCTGTGCACTCGGGGGCAGGGCCAGCACGGCACTCTAGTTACTTTAAAAATCCTTTTCGTTTTAGTTATAAATCTAATCACTTTTCCTCTAAACTATTTAAACAAAACAGATGAGTAAAACATTACAAATCTTCTTTATGTATACTGATACAGGGAACCTCCAAATGACACATGGAGAAAAAATGATTTTGGGGTGTATGACCTCTAAATGATATAGGGAAAAAATGATCTCCCAACCTAAAAAGTACCTGGGATGAGTCTGTATTCTCTAAAACTGAAGAATAAATTTTAGGAACAAATGGAGGTTATGAGCAGAATAGATTTATTAGGGGAAAAGAAAGTGCCTGTCTGAGGGAGGAACAGAAGGGGAGGCTGAGTGGGTGGTCCCCAGAAAGTGGTCTCTTCCAAGGGTTTTCATAGAGGAAAACCATGTGGTGAGATGGGTCTAAGGAAGTAGAGAACATTGGAACTTGCTTAGGTGGGCATGAGGTGGGACAAAACTATGGGCAACCAATGAGATTACAGGCACCAATGCTCAGGTAAAATTGATTAACTCTAGTACCAAGTGGGAAAGGCAGTCATGTAGCAAGCAGGCATGAATATGGGACAGGGTCTCTTCCTGTTGGGGGTTGGGTTAGTGACTCATCTGGGCTCTGATTGATACGTATTTAGAATATCAGTCCCTGATGCCCATCCCTAGGGAAGTATGTAGCTGTGAGCTGTGTTTCCTCTTTTGGTCTTAGTCTTGAGGTGTGGCCCATATGGGAGTGTCTGTCTCTTCCAAATTGCAAAGTCATCTTGTCTTCCATCTTGTCTCCTTGAGTCCTGGCCCTCTCTGACTGCCTATAATATTCCTATCTAATTCAGCTGCCTACAACAATACCATCCTGTTTTGAGCCATCTTCTCAGCCCCTAACTTTTCCTAGAGGCTTCAAACACCCTCATAAGGTAAGTTTTTACTTTACACACTCAGCATTACTATTGACTTGACCAATTTCTTTATCTCTGTAAAGCTTATCTTAGCACCTTCCCAGAAACTTCACTTATTGGGCTGACAAGGAAAAAGATTTCCTTTTCCTCTGGAGCATTACAGTCGGCCTGTGAGCCAGTGATGGATGGCTTCTTAGCTAGAACACAGAATGGTGACTGAAATGGCAACTGGTGTTTGTGGTTAAGAATCTCCTCTGGCCAAGCTGAAGGCTCTGTCAACAGGCTTGAAAGCAAGCCCTTGTAGTCTTCACACCCATGAACATTAAGTGGGTCCATGACACTGTGCCTCACTTTGTGATCAACTTTATTATGCATCATTAGCGTTTTGGTATAGTTGGAAGGGCAATGCAGTTTTAAGTCCTCAGCTTTCAAGATAACATAAAATTATTACAGAATTTTTATTGTTTTCATGTAGATGTATTTATCATATTGTTGTAGGCAGCTGAATTAGACAGGAATATTATAGGCAGTCAGACAGGGCCAGGCTCTCCAGGAGACAAGATGGAAGACAAGATGACTTTGCAACTTGGAAGAGACAGACACTCCCATATGGGCCACACCTCAAGACTAAGACCAAAAGAGGAAACACAGCTCACAGCTACATACTTCCCTAGGGATGGGCATCAGGGACTGATATTCTAAATAGGTATCAATCACCTTGAAAGAGCCCAGATGAGTCACTAACCCAACCCCCAATAGGAAGAGACCCTGTCCCATATTCATGCCTGCTTGCTACATGACTGCCTTTCCCACTTGGTACTAGAGTTAAGCAATTTTACCTGAGCATTGGTGCCTGTAATCTCATTGGTTGCCCATAGTTTTGCCCCACCTCATGCTCACCTAAGGGAGTTCCAATGTTCTCTATCTCCTTAGACCCACCTCACCACATGGTTTTCCTCTATAAAAGTTCCTGGAAGAGACAGCTTCCTGGGGACAAACTGCTGGGTGGGGGGCCCTTCTGTCCCTCTTTCAGAGAAGAGCTTTCTTTCCCTCCAGTAAGTCTATTCTGCTCATAACCTCTGTTTGTTCTTGAAATTCATTCTTCTGTTTTAAAGAACATGAACTCAGGTACTTTTTAAGTTGGGAGATCATTTTTCCTCTATATTATTTGGAGGTCATCCACCAACATCATTTTTGCTCCCTGTGTCATTACAAATGGTTTTATAATTATACACAAGCACATTCAATTATGCAAATCAACTATATTTTTTATATAGCTAAATGTGTTATCACGTCCATACATTCACTGACACAGGTTTGTGTTAGTTTCGCGAAGCTGACTGATTTCAGAGCTCAGCTGGGCAGCTGATCTCTTCTAGGAACCATCAGGAAGCAGGATGCCATTAATTCTATGATTCTGAGTGACTTACATTTAATCCCACTACTGCTTCCTCAGTAATTGAAGGCGTTTAAAAATACTACTGGCAAGTGCAAAGTGGTGATTGAAATGTCCAAATCGCATAGCAAGCTGATGGACGACTGTGTGGACTCCTCTCCACTGCAGGTCTGGGCTCCCCCAGGAAGCCAGATTCCCTTAGTCATCTTTACCTGCCCACACAAGGTCAGTTTCCAGTACTAAGGGTGCAAGGTAACTTTGAAAGATGGGTGGCTAGAAGGAAGGTGAGGCCACAGGAATAGTGGAGAAAATCACAGCTACCCAAATAATTAAACCAGGACCATCATTCATGGCCGTGATTTCTTCTTCACATTTGGCTTTAAGATTCTCAAGTAAGCGGCTTTTGAGACAAATTTTAAATTGCTTCATTTCCAACATTCATTTGGGTCACAACATCCAAGAGCAATCAATCCATCTGCTAATCAATAAATAACATGCTGCCGTAAGAAAGGTGACCCAGCACAAAACCAATATTATCAGCAACTCAGAACAACTCTAATTTCCAGATAGAAATCAATGGATGGCAAAATTGTGACTATTGTAAGTATTTATATTGTAAAAGAAGCAACTCATTAATGCAGTGTTTTGACAGCTCATTTCCAAACTAAAGATTCAGCCCCTTCCTGCACCTATCTTGTGCTGCAGGACAGCGACAGGTACAGCAGTAGCCTTATGACTGTGCTGGAACAGGCTCTCAAAGGTGTGGTGGGTACTCGGGATGTTTTGGAAAATGAAGTGGCAAAAGGGGGAAACACTGAGGCCAGAGCTGAGTTCCACTCTTTGCTGATGGTATCAGCCACACAACCTCTGTGAATATTGATTTTTCTCGTCGGTCCAATTTAACCTTCCAGGTTGTGAAGAGGAAACAAAGGGTAAGAGGTACCTTTGAACATAGGCTTAATAATCTGATAAACCTAAGGTCTTGTAAAAATTTCTGTTGCTTCCGAAGAACAGGATTAAGGATCCTGAGAAATTAAGGAAGTCTTCCTAAAGCTCATTGGCCAGGGACATTTTAAGACTAAAATATAAATGACAATGGAAACAAATGTACACACTCAATATTACTAAGCAATAGACACTGGGAAAATAAAGATAAGGAAGACCTGAAAGGACTCTGAGGGCCAGCAGGTAAGAGGGCTGTGCAAACAGGTAAGTGCACTGGAAGTTAGGGTAGGGAGCAAGGCCAAGATGACCTTGAGCTGCTGGACGGGGGCCCCAGCCACAGGGCACTTGGAAGTTTCAAAGGGAGCGGCAACTGGAGGTGGGGTGGGAGGTGGTTATTCCAGGAAAAGCCTGAGGACAGGCGGAGACTAACATTTCTCGGGAACCTGGAGAACAAATTAGTCTTTCAACCTTCAACTAGAAGCCAGCTTTTATGATCATTTCTGCCTTGTCTCCGTGTTATGTACACTCTTTAAGTGAACTAATTTTTAAAGACGCAAGTGAGCTGTTTTAAAAACACGACTTTCAGTTGTTGCCATAAATAACAAAGTCATCATACATAAAAGTTTATTCTTTAACTGTCAGACATAGTTTCGCTTCTGGGGTAAAGTGTGACCAAGAAGTGAGTGATTAGGCTAAACTAATGTAAGACAGGAATAAATGACGTAGCAGGATTACTCGACTTAGGGAGGGGCCTTTGGCGGTGATACCAGAGCCATGACCGAAGTGAGGTCTTTACATTTCAGCCCGCGTGGCTGCCCGCGAAAGCAGGGCGCGCGAACGCCCAATTGAGGCTTTCCGTAAGACGAAAGAGAAGGGGTCAGTCACTCCGCCAAGTGCAACTCCAGGGTATCCAATCCGGTCTGCATCAAAAGATCGGGGGGGGGGACCCCGGGACCCCAGGGCAGAAAGCGTCCGGCGCTGCGCGAAAACACTGCTGCAACCTGTTAGCGGGGAGCAGCACGCTGTCACCACGCTGTGACAGATCAGTAAGCGGAGACCAAGGCCGGTCAACTCGCTGTCCCGCGTTAGCAAATAGCCCGGGGACTCGGAGCCCAAGTCCCCTTCTCGCCACTTTCAGCGGCCCCTAGGCGGGTTGCAGCTGTCAGGCAGAGCCCGGAAAACTCCCCGCCCTCCCGCAGAACTGCTCCAGAGCTCTCAGCGCCCATCCCGGGCGTGGCACAAATCGCGGAACCGGGGGAAAATCCGGACGGGAGCCGCGGGACGCGAGCATGCGCAGTGGCGGGCTTGGCGCAGGGAGGGCCCCGCGGCTACGTCAGCACGCAGACGTCGGAGCCCCGTGGGGAGGAGGGCGAAGACTCCATCCGCCATGTTGAATGCCGCAGATTCGCCATAACCTCGCCGGCTCTTTTCTTAAAAAAATAAAAATAAAAAGAGAAGCGTTAAGGGGCCTCCCTGCCTTCTCGGTCGGCACGGAAGGAGGCCCGGAAGAGCCCGAGGCTTTTTTTTCCTCCGCGGTGTGGGCGTTGCCATGGAGACGCGGGCGGCAGGTGAGCGGGGCTGGGGGTTGGGGAGAGGACAGGGTGGGGGAGGGGCGCGGCGCGCGGGAAGCCATTCGGGGCGTGGAGTCGGGGTGCGGCTTGCGGGGCGAAGGCGGCGGAGGGATCCAGGGCTGGACGGGACGGCACGCTACTTCGCGGACTATATCCTACCGCCATGGGGAAAAAAAAAAAAAGAACTGTGAGACAGAGAGCGAGAGGGGCGCTGTGCGCGCCTGCGCCCGGTCGTTTCCAAGGCAACGGGCAGCGTCCCGGCGCGCTTCAGCGATGGCGGGGAAGCTCTGGCTGCCGTATGGGCGGGAGGTTCGAATCTGGGTGCTGCTAGCTCTTTCTGCTACGCCTTTGTACTTGGAGAGGGCATTTTGAAGGGTCTAATGGTGAAGGAAGTTTCCTTGTGTTTTACAGAGGGAAGCTCAAGTGGGAGGGATTAGCGCAGCCTCGGATAACCCTGTGACAGTCTTAGCCGAGTTGTAATTTGTCCTCTGGGCATTGTTCCTTCGGCTTGGAAGTCACACTGAAGTGCTACCTCGTCCGGGCAGCCTTCTCACTTTCCAGGCTGGAAGCTGCGTCTCCAGGCGATGGACCGACAGAGTGGCACACCTCCCCTTAACACCTGGAATCCGTTTCCGTGTTTGGTTCCGGAATTAAGGCGTTTTGTTGGTGCCCAGCTTTCCTGGCAGCTCCTAGTTGTGGGTCACTCTGGAGTTTCAGTGCAGAGATCAGATTCGTAGTAGTCAAAACAGGAGAGCTGAGACTTTAATCCTTTTATGCCTCTCGTTCCAGTTTTGGAACTTCATGTAACAATGGAACATAATAAACATTTTTTTGTCTTCAAATTCTTGTTGCTTGACTTTTTCTAGGTAATGTATGAATTTCATGCATTTTATTTAAAATGCAATCTGTGGCATAAACGAATTAAAAATAATCCGTCCCCTAGAACAGTGCCTGGCCCATCGTGGGGATTTTGTGTGGTTTGTTTAAGGAAAGAATAAATGGCCTATGGTCATTTATTTAACTCAGAAATCATGTCGCCAGGGATTATGCTCCCCAACTGCCCCTCCCAAGCTTCTTAGCGCTCACATCTGTCTGTAGCAGTGTTGATGGCTCTCATCCTACAAAGCTTGGAGACCTGAGATCCCTTTCCTGGCCCTTCTGGTTTGTGCTGCAGACAGGCAGAGCCCCTCTACAGGCCAGCAGGAGTAGAGGGGGAGGGAGAGTCTTCCTCCTGCCCTGCCCACAGTATCCAGGTACATCAGTGTGCCAGCCTAGGTAGTGGAAGGAGTGAGGGGCCCCAGCCAGAGTGGTGGGTCAGGAGACCTTACACAGGGCATGCTTTTTCAACAGTCATGACTTTTCAGTGCCATGATTACATACCTGTAATCGTAGTGCTCTGGTAGGCTGAAACAGGAGGACTGCAAGTCCAGCCTGGCCAACTCAGTGACTGTCTCAAAAAATATAAAGGCTGGAGGTACAGTTTAGTGCAGAGATTTGAGTTCAATATCCAATATTCGGAGAAAAAAAGACTTCTCAGTGCGGTGCCTTTATTCTAATACTTAGAATGACTTGCCATCTGTTTATCTAGCAGTCTTTAAAAAGAAGCCTGCATATATACTTCAACTTCTCGCAGCAACAAGTGGGAAAAGATCATTTTGAAAATGTATTGTCAACTCATGGCCAGCTAACTTCTGTAGTCTGTAGTTCTGATCGTCACATTGGGACGAGGCAGAGCGGTGGATATAAGGTAGAACGGGACCTGTGAGGTGTAGCTGCTGGGTGGTGCTCTAGCTGTGGTGGTCATTGCTGTCACAGTGCTGTTACTGCTTGCATCCTGCTTTTCAGAGGCTTGTCATTTGCCTACTTCTTTTTTCCCTACACCTTATAATTTACATAATGACTTTTCCAAGATAGCTATCCTTAAGTAGAATTAAGTTGCTGCCTCAGGCAAGGGTAGTCAGAATTAGATATATTAAAAAAGACTCTCCCTAATTGCATTTCCTTTTATAGTTTCGTGCAGGCTGCCTCTGAAAACCTCGGTACCAAGATGGGTGGATTTAATTATGTACAAGGATTTTGCCTGGAGTTAAGTTTTCCTTTTCTCAGCTGTTTACCCTGTTAAGCTTTCACTGTCTGGAATCCCCCCAGGGCAGGGAATGGCCTGGTTGGTGCGAAATACAGCTCTGCTGAAAAACAGCTCTACGTGCAGAGATCCACTTAACACCCTGTTCCTGACCCTGGGATGGCCTGTGGCTCCTGGGACCCCTTCTTCCCATCTGTGAGTAGAGACCTGCCCCTCTGCCTTGGAGGCTGGTTTTCATACTCAGGATGCTTTTGTCCCTTACTTATGGGACCTAGTCCCTCCAGTATGCAGCTCAGTGCCTGTCCACTTGCTTTTTACAGATGGCAAGGTGGGATAGAATTTGATTATCTGGGCTGGCAAGGTGCCTCAGGACAAAACGCCAGCATGGGGACCAGGGTCTGGGTGCTATGTGCTGCCTGGGCTCCGCCCCGGGCATCCTAAGCCTCCTCCAGAGTCTGGAGTCCGGGGATGCTGGCACACATGTAATCCTAGCAACAGGGAGGATTGCTATGAGGATCACTACGAGTCTGAGCTGCATAGTGAGACCCTGTACCAAATACATTTTTTTTTTAAAAAGGGATTTTATCTTTTAAGAGAATAAAAACAGATTTGAAGTTACTTCAAAAAGTTTTCTTTTTTGGTGAAACTGAGGATTGAACTCAGGCCCTTGCACTTGCCAGGGAAGTGTTTACTCAACTGAACCATTTCCACAGACCCTGAAGTTACTTTTTTAGGGAAGAAATTATATAGATCAGTGAGTTTGATTATAAATCAGTACATAGCATGTTAAAATAAAAACAGGAACTTTAAGGTGGGCATCAGAATTTTCTTTTAAAATTTAAAAAATTATGAATTGACATAGCTGTATTTTTAGAGCATGCAAGGTGTTGTGATTCATTAATATGATGTAATATAGTAAGGTAATTTAAGCATCATTTCAAATACATCTTTTTATGAAAGAACATTAGTGATTTTAAAGTGTATTTTTTATTCACTATAGTGTGCAACATATTTTAAAGCAAATAAAAACATATTCCTGTGCTTAAGTGAGGCTTTGTACCTTCGACCTTTGTCTGGCAGCCCAAGGCCAGCCCCTGGTGGACTTGGCTCTGCCCTCTGCCTCCTGGGCTCCCACTCCTTTAGGTCCCACACGGCGTGTCTGGCAGTGACCTTTTGTTGTTTGCTGTTCCACCTGGCAGTGTTTTCCAGCTCTGTCCATGTCACAATAGGTGACACATTTTTCTTTCTGAAGACTGAAGAGTATTCTGTGTGTATATGGACCACGTTTTCTTTCTCCACTCATCTGGTGGTACACCGGGATCAATTTCAAACGTGGTGGTTGTGACTGGTGTTGCAGTGACCATTGGAGAGCAGAGGCCTTTTTTCAAAATACTGGTTTGAAATCTTCAGAGTTCTTTTAAATCCTGTAACAGGTAGAGCAGCAAAATGTTCAACTCCACTATGTGCTGCCTTTGTGTTGCTACTTAAAGGCCACAAAGATATTCTTGTATGTTTATTGGTGTCTCAGTTACTCTTCTTTCCTTGCTGGGACAAATACCTGACACTCACAATGAAGGAAGGAAAGGTTTATTTTTTATTTAGCTCACAGTTACAGGAGTTTGCAGTCCATACTCAGTGGGCCAGACATCTCCGTCCCACCCTAGTTGGCCTCAGTTGCAGATGCCATCCCCCACCTCCTGCACTATGGGGTCCAGAGGAGAGGCTGGGGCCCTGACAGGTCCAGGATGACCGGTTCAACACTTTAGAGAGGCCACAGGCGGGGGACAAGCACTCACTGCCAGTTTAAGGGTTTATGCCTCTGGCTCTGCCCCTCGCTCCACCCATCATCTGGCCCCACCTCTCAAGCCCCACCCTGATCATCTGGCCCCACCCGTTAATCCCTTCTGATCCTCTGGCCATGCCCCTTGAGCCATGTGCTGCACCTCCAGCTGCCTCTGCCCCATGATTTATGTGATGCTTTGGGAGGGCAACTCGACACAAACCATAACAACTGGTTTACCTAATTTTAAAACTTCGTATTTACTTTCAGGTTTAGCTATGTCGCCAGCCATGTCAAAGTAGTTTGTGCATAGCATAAAGTTCTAATCCTGCCTTTTAATGGCTCTGAGACCTTGGCCAGTGCCTTGTATAGAGATGATCCCTGCTGACAACGAGGCAGTACGGCTGTGAAGGTTCCGTAAGCAGGATGGGGCACACACCTGGCATGAGCAGACTGTCCTCCTTTTCATCTTTTATCTTTCCCTTCTCTTTCTTTCCCCCTTCTTTTCACCTTTCCCTGCACATCTTGCAGTTTTTAATAGCGTCTTTGAAAATGCAATGTGTAATGAGAGCAATTCCTAATTACAAATGATAATGCATGATGCAATGGCCTAATCACTTATTGTAATTATGTGGCTGCGGGTAAATAAGATGGGGCCTGGCAGTACCTGTTGTTCTTGTAGCCTGCTCAGTCAGGTTCTTTGCATTCTTTACTCTGATGGCACATGAGTAGATGTGCCCTGAAAGCCTCATGCATTCCTCGGTTAGGCTTTTCAGAGGCGACTGGATCTCATTGTGTAACGCTGGGATTGATACATGGAGTAGTGTGCCAGGATCAGGGGCATTAGGATTAAGGGTGTGAGTACTATCCTTCCTAAGTAGCCTGGATAGGTAAAGGGGGCAGAAAAGACACTGTTAAGGTCCTTTGTTGCTTTTGTTGTCTTCTGTATGCAATGAATTCTCTTCTATGATACCCTTCTGCCATGTGCCAGCTTACTTGGAGCCAGCCAATTATGGACTGAAACCTCTATGAAATGTAATCCAAATAAACTTTGGGTGTTGGGTTTTTGGCTCATCAACAAGAAAAGTAACTAAGAAAATTTCTCTTCACAAAAGTTCTGCAAAGTGGGCTTTTGTCTGTTTTCAGTGGAGGCAGCAGAAGCTTGGGGTTATTTCGGTCACAGGGCTGTGGCGTCCCTCAGTGATAGATCTAGAGTCCAGGCTCCAGCAGGACCAGTGACTACTTTAAAGAGACTTCTGGATCAGCTGTTAGAGTCTTGTGTGGTTCCAGAATCTAGGCCTGTGTCCGGCTGCACGTGCAGGCCTGGTGACCTGGGTATCCCTGAGCAGCCGGAGCTAAGCCTTTCCTGGCTGCTGCCCAGCTCCACCTACGCTTGACCATTGTCTTCGCTGTTTGGGTCAAACACAGCTATCCAATACTTGCTGGGTGCCAGGCCTCCTCCCGGCTGGGTACAGAGCTGAGGCCTGAGCCTGTGAGCAGCTGCCTGGTGTGTCTCCCATGGCAATTCACAGGGAAGTTGCTCTGGGAGCTAGGCAAGGAGTGGCCCCCTAGAAGCCTGTAGTCAGGGAATTCACAACCTGTCCCATATGCACATAGCCATTTCAGGGTATATGCAAGGTTAGAGACAAAGTTGGCTTGAGGTATCTGTGGGAGATTTATTCCAGGACTTCTTGTGGATGCCCAAACTTGCAAGTGGTCAAATCCCTTACTTCACTTGCTTGCGTGTAGCTTGGGAACTCCCACTCATCATCTATAGATTATTTTTAATTAATTAATTAATTAATTAGGTACAGGGTATGCTATGCAGCTCAGACTCATAGTGATCCTCCTTTCTCAGCCTCCTCAGTGCTGGGATTAGAGGCATGGGCCACTGTGCTGATTTTGGTGACTGGCATGGGGTGGGCTGGCATGGCACGTAGTACCTGCATTGAACCTGGGTGCTTGTACTTGCCAGGTAGGCGCTTAGGCCATTGAGCTATCTCCCTACCTCTGTAGATAACTTATAATACACTGTGTAAATAGTTGTTAAACTATATTTTTTAAGAGAATAATGACAAGAAGAGGAGTCTATATGTTCAGTACACCCAAATTTTCTTTTTAATTTATTTGGTACAAGGTCTTACTATACAGCTCGGACTCATAGTGATCCTGCTGTGTCAGCCTTCCCAGCTGCTGGGATTATAGGCATGTAACACCTTGCCTGGTTTTGGTGGCTGGCATAGTGGCACAGCATGTGGTGCTGGGGATCAAACCTGGGTCCTTGTGCTTGCCATCAACCTCACTCCCCGGCCCATCCGGATTTTTTTATTCAAATATTTGTTTTCCACAGTTGGTTGAATGTACAGATATGAAGCCCATGGGTATAAAAGGCCAACTGTACTTTGCAGAACATACACAAATGGCTGAAAACCATATGAGAAGATGCTTAACATTGCTAGTCACTCAGAAAGTGCAAACTGGAGCGGCAGTCAGATACTACTACATACCCAGTAGAAAGGCTGAAATTAAAAAGATCAACAGTACCAAGTGCTGGTTGTAGTGTGGTCCATGGAACTGATAGCCAGGTGGTGACAGCAGTGTGCACAGGATGGGGAGGAGACACAACATGGTCACTGCTGCATGGAGTGAGGAGGGACTCCAGGCAGCCTCAAGGGTGAGGTTTGAGCAGAATGACCCCCCAGCGGGACACAGCAGGGGTAAAGGCAGGTGGGAAATCCCTGACTGCCCGCTAGTCTGGCTGGTGCTTCTCTAGGGAGGGACAGGGGAAGCCTCAAGTTCAACAGGGAACTTCCAGGTCCTAGTGCCTTCTTTGTACCTATGTCAGGCTGACTTGATTAGTTTTCTTTCCTTGCTAAGACAAAATACCCATCATCCAAAGTAAAGAGGGAAAGGCTTATTTAGCTCACAGCTCTGGAGGTTTCAATCTATAATCAGCTGGCACCAAGGCAGGGTGGAGTGTGAGAAAAGCAACAGTTCATGGAAGAAGACAGCAAAAGCGGCAAGAGCAAAAAGGAAGAGCAAGGGACCAAGCCTCTTTCCCTGCCTTGTATTGTATGCAGGCTCCCTGCTCCATGGCTCACACCCATAATCCCAGCATGGACCATGAACCAATCACAAACTCTAGGAGCAGCCCCTTGGCTGCCTGAGGCTGGTGTGTGTGTGTGTGTGTGTGTATGTGTGTGTGTGTGTAGGGACATCTAGACACAAACTATAACTTGAGACTAAGCCTTGGAGCCTGGGGGGATGTTAAGTGTCCATAGTTCCCCTGCCCCTGG
Source organism: Ctenomys sociabilis (assembly GCA_004027165.1). Taxonomy (NCBI): domain Eukaryota; kingdom Metazoa; phylum Chordata; class Mammalia; order Rodentia; family Ctenomyidae; genus Ctenomys; species Ctenomys sociabilis. The sequence continues at coordinate 19,839 of PVKA01006044.1, read as the reverse complement.
CTGAGCCTTTTGGTCGATTTTGGGCTGCAGGCAGCCTGTGTGTCCACCCCTGCCCTGTCAGCTCTGCCTGTGCCCCATGCACTCAGACTGACAGTGGTTCATGCTCTTGGCCTTGTTTCTTGCTAAGTGAGTGTGTGGGTATCTCACCCCCAGAATGTATGCTGTGGCTCTGGGAACTGGCACTGGCACTGTAGTCCCGCAGGCTGTCTATGCATTACAACCCTGCCATGTGACGGTTGTAACTTTTGAGCTTCGGTGTCCATTTCCATATCTCTGAGCCTATATGTGTGCCTTTATCCAGGAGTTTTATTCTTTGGACAACGGCATCAGGTGAGGTACACATTGAAGTGGCTATTGCTTAATGAAATATCTTTGAGAAGGCCTTGAGAGTATGCAGGACTTTTTGGGGCAGACTGCGGCACTTCAGAGACCTGGAATTGCCCCCTGAATACACAGGACCTGCTGTTGGCCTCAGCTCTACTCCATCTGGCTGCGGGGTCCTGAGTGTATGCTACTCAGCCCCCAGTTGGTGAGTGTGAGCCCTTGCATGTGCAGCTCCTGCCTGGGCCTCTGCAGCCTCTTCCCTTCCTGCATACTTTGTCTAATGTGAGCCTCCTCATGCTCATGTTCTTCCATACCAGAGAGATTATTTACAATGAAAGCTTCCATTGTGTCCCGGTACTATGAGAGGTATCCTACAGCCATTGTTCTTTGCTGCTGTGGCTGCAATTCTCTGATGTTGGGATATTATTTTTGATTTCTGGACAAACTGAAGGTCAGAGAGATTTGATCATGTGCTGGTAGGTGGCCAAGCCAAGATTCACCTGTGACCTGTCTGACCCTGAAACAAACCTTGTGCTCTTTTTAGGCTGCTGAGCAGACCTGGCCACATTTCTAGAGCCCCAAGTATCACTACCTCCTACTTCACTTAAATCTCACGAGTCCCCAGGGAGGCAGCTGCTGTCTTTGCCTAGATTAGCAAATGGACCCCGAGAGGCAGTGTCCTGGCTCAGACTCCCACCGCAGTACAGTTCCAGAACTTGGCTCCTTGCTTATTGTGGCTTCTTTTAAAAACCAGTGACTGGGTTTTCTTGTCTCTGATCCATTCATTCCTTGGGTCTATTGTCTCTTTTAGAAGTGTTCCAGAGTGCGGCAGCTGGGGTTTGATCCCAGTGTGCTGTGCTGGCCCCACCCCCTCGGTATGCCAAGATGGCAATGGAGACTGGGTGTGGTGGCGAGTGCCTGTAATCCCAACACTTGGGAGGCTGAAAATAGGAGGGTCACTATGAGTTCAGTCTACATACTGAGACCCTTTAGATTCTGTCCTAAATATAGTTAAAAAAAAAAAATTGCATCTTTGGACTTTTAACCTTGTTATTGCCAGGTTTTGGGTGCTGAAGTTCTCCTTTTACAGGTGATTTCTAGGTTCTTTCTTTTCCTGACAAAGGACTGGTGAAGGCAGGCACAAAGAATTGCAAGTTTTTACATTTGTTAAAGCTAGGAAAGGGCTGGGCGTGGTGGTGCATGCCTGTAATTCCAGCACTCAGGAGGCTGAGGCAGGAGGATTGTTGTGAGTTCGAGACCAGCCTGAGCTACAAAGTGAGCCGATGGCCAGCCTGAACTGCATAGCGAGACCCTGTCTCAAAAAGACAAAAAACAAACAAACAAAAAAAACAAACAAACTAGGAAAAGAAACATGCTCTGCAGAGTGAGTTAGTGCCAAGTAACAGTAGAAAATAGGTAGGGAGCTGGGGGAGATGGCTCAGTGGAAAAAGCACTTCCCTGGTTCCACACACACACACACACACACACAAAAAAAAGAGGTAGGCACTCCAAGATGAGAACAGGCTCCTGCAGGAGGACGCGGTAGTGGAGAGCTCAGCATCACTGTCCTTTTGGTATCTTTCCCTCCTCAGGCTGATGGCCCATCTAGGCCATCTTAGCCCAAGCTGCTTTAGTTCTTACAAGACGTCCGTGAGCAGAGCTGGGGGAGTTGTTCTGTGTGCGTGCCATGGAGTTCTGCAGTGAGCTGGGCACACCTGCTTCCCAGCCAGTCTGTCTTTCCCTAATCTCCTGCCCTCCTTTGCTTGCCAGAGCTCATGGCCATTCTGACCTGCACTCTGGATGCAGATCTGGCTTTTATCTGCAGTTCCCTGAGAGTGTAGAAGTGGAGGGGTAGGAGCCCTGATGGAGAGCAGCAGTCTTTGGGGAAGGTCTGGGGATGCTGGAGATATAGTCGCAGAGATATGAGGTGCTATCCAGAACGAGCACTTCCCCTGGGCTTTCATCGAGTGGCACTTTGTGACTACCTCCACACAGAGTCTCCACAGGACTAGGGGAATTCCTTAGAGTGCTGCATTGTGATTAGCTGTAGAAATAGAGCTTTCAGATCTAAGGAGCTTTAGAAGGTTGCTTGGAAGAGCAGTTGTGGACAGTCAGAAGCAAGCCCAGGGAGTTCAAGGCCAAGCAGTTAGGCCCCAGCTGGAAGTAGAAGAAGGCCTCCTAAATGCTGAGAGTATCACTGGAGTGCAGTCCTCTCCTAAACCTTGAGCCACCCTCCTTAGGAATTAAGGAGCCCTGGAGGCTGCTTGAAGGAGGCCGTAGCTGCATCAGGACTGGCCCTCTCTACTGTGGTCCCCTGGTTCTCCCTCCTCAGGTTCCCAACCTGAAACACGTACCTGTCAGGCTGAGAGTATTTCTGTCACACAGCTGTGAGAAATTTCCCTTTCATAGGGACTTCATTTTTTTATGTTTTTTTCAATATAGAGAAGTATTTTAAGAGCTTATTTTCTGCTTTTTAAACCCTGAGTGTATAGCAGGGAGACATTTAGAGAATGTTAGTTATTGAGCCGGGCGTGGTGGCGCAGGCCTGTAATCCCAGCACTTGGGAGGCTGAGGCAGGAGGATTGTTGTGAGTTCGAGACCAGCCTGAGCTACAAAGTGAGCTTAAGGCCAGCCTGAACTGCATAGTGAGACCCTGTCTCAAAAAAGACAAAAAAAAAAAAAAAAAAAAAAAAAAGAGAATGTTAGTTATAGTAATAATGATAGTAAGGAATTTGTTTTTTCTACTTAATGCTCTAAATATCTTCCAGGGAGAGAGGCTTTTCTGTTTCATGGAAGCTTTTCTTTGTTCAGTTTGTTGGTGTGAGGCGTCCATGGCCAGGGAGCATGTGAACTCTACAGAACAGAAATTCCAGGACCAGACAAATAGCTCATCAGGTTAAAGCACCTATATGCAGGCACAGGGGTGCTCTGAGATACAGTTGAGATTGGGTATTGTGGTACATGCCTATAATTCCAGCTCTTGGGAGGCTATAAACAGCCATATCACTATGAGTCCAATCTAGTAGTGAGACCCTGAGCACCCTGTAAACCCTTCCCTAAAATACAAAAAAAAAAAAAAAAAAAAAAAAAAAAAAAAAAAAATCCTATGAATAAAAGGATCTGGAAGCTTCTGAGTGGACAGGGAGAACCAAGGAGTGGAAGAGAAGAGGAGCCAAAGAGAGCTCAGCTATAGCATGTTCTATGCTGACCCCTGTCAGACACTTAGTGTCTTAGTTGCTCTTCTCTTGCTGCTGGGACAAATATCCGACATTCAAAATGAAGGAAGGAAAGGTTTATTTAGCTCATAGTTACTGGAGGTTTCAGTCCATACTCGGCTGGCTCCAAGGCAGAGGGCACATGGCAGAGAGCAGCAGTTCATGGTAGAAGAAGGCAGCAAAACAGCAAGAGGAAAAGGGAGGAGTAACAGCAACAGTGGCTACACAGAGCAAGTCTGTCTCCCTGAAGTTGCATTTGGGCTCTCTGCCCCAGGCTGGGGATAGTACTCACACCCATAATCCTGGCAGCACTCACACCCATAATCCTGGGAGCACTCACACCCATAATCCTGGCAGCACTCACACCCATAATCCCAGTGGATCATGGTTAATCACAAAGTCTACAAGTCTGCCCCATGACTGCATGAGGCTTTGAGGGGGGCAACTAGACACAAACCATAATGCTCAGGTACTGACAAAAGCATGTAGGACCCAAGAATTTGTGCTCATTTAATATTGTACATGTACATATTTTTATATTTACAGAATATTGAGAGAGTACAAAAAATTCACCGACGCTGTTCACACTGGGTCTCCAAGTGTTAGTAATTTACTTCATTGCTTGCTTCCCTTCTTCTCAGCCACTCTGTCTCCTTTTGACAAAGTTGCAGATATAATGTCCTTTTAAAAACCCACTCTTATTTTCAGTGTTTATTTCCTAAAAGCATGGAAATTGTACATTGCCACATAGTTATTGAAATTAGAAAATAACGTTAATGCCAGGCCCCTATTCAGAATTTTCCAGTTGTGCCAGTAATGTCCTTTATAAGCAAGAGGAAATCTTGGGTATGTACTGCATTCAGCCGTTATTTCTCTTTATTCTCTTACTCTGGAGCAGTTCTTGACTTTGTGTTTCATGACACTGAAATGCAGTGTTTGAGGAGTATGGGCAAAATTTCCACAGAAATGATGCCTGATGCTCAGCATACCCAGTCAGTGGGTACATGATCTTGATTTGTTTTCTCACTAGTGATGCGAACATATTTGAGGAAGTAAGATTCCTTCATAATAAAGTTATTATTTTCCCCTTTATAATGAAGAGCACCATGGGGAGATATTTTGACATTATATATTGCTCCTGCTCCTCCATATTCCTCAGGCACTGTGAGGTCATTAGTTATATCGTCCATCGATAATTCTTGCCAGCATTAGTCACTATGATGGTCACTGTGGCATCAGCCAAGTGACTTCTGCACTTACTAGTCTTCTCCTACCCTCCAACATGGAGGTAGAGTTGTGTAGACCTAGGTGATTAGTGTGATTTTTCCATGTGGGGAGACCACTGAAATGGGGAAGGAATTTTTTTTTTTTGCTAGCTCAGGCTTCCTTAAGGGCAGATCTGTGGTGGTTGCAGAGCTAGGGATCAAACCGTAGTCCCCTGCACCTGCCTGAGTTTGCCTAAGCAGGCGCTTTAAACACAGACCTGTGAAATGATCACCCCAGTGAAGTTAATTAATGAACCTGATGCCACACAGTGTGGCCATGGTTCCCCTGGTTGTCCTCCTCTGTCCACAGGAGTTTGCCTTGGCCCTCTGATATTGCTGTGAATCTCTGAATTCTTTTTTTTTTTTTTTTTGAATCTCTGAATTCTTAGTCAGTGGTTCATAGTCCTTTTTCACTTTTAACCTGATGTCCACATTGCCCCAGATGTGGCCTGCTGGAGCCCTTACAGGAGGCCTTCATGTCCTGCAGTGGTACCCTCCCCCCCCTTTTCTTGAGCATGTCCTTACTCTGTGCTATGAGGTGTCCTGGCGTCATTCCATACTTTTCTTGTTCCAGCTCTGGAACCAGCTATTCCACCATAGACGGGCTTCTCTGAGTGGGAAATGGTGTTTGGAAACTGATTGGAGACATAGGTAACTTTCTCCTTATTGGCATGTCATTGCTTCTGAGACCTCTCAGCAAACATACCTATCCAGTAGGTTTACGTTGGAGATAACAGAAGCACAGACTTTTGCAATGGAAACCAAGAATTTGTGTGGTTTTGTACTCCTAATTTCTCTGTGGACTTTCCTTTTGTTGTGAATATTAAAGCTTAAGAGAGAACTGTGAGCTGGTTTGGAATGAGTGTAGGTAGCTGCATATTTCACTGATCTATCAGCCCTGCTAATTACTTTGTGTTTGTTCTCTTTTGCTTTTATAAAACAACACATCTTACATACAGCACACATGGGTATTTAAGATAGGGCATCGCCCGCATGTCTCTGTCTACTTCTGTTGTGAAGGCAGAGTTTATGTAGCTTTTCCAGTTGCATCCCCACTCCCTAGGTCGGTTCTGTTCTTCCGTGCTCACAGGTCCTCTGCCAGGGCAGGGCTGTCCGCATCCACCCTGTGGCTACCTGCTTGCTCTACAGTATAGTAACAATAGTTTGGGATTCACAAACGTCATGTTGCTGTGAACAAGAAGCCTGCTAGTTAGACCTCAGTATTTAACCAGAATCTCTGATTAAAGACTTTTGAATGGAACCAGAATCTGTTCTCTTTAGCTTAAATCCTGCGGTGAAGACTACACCTTCCAAAGCCCTGGGCTCATCCCTCCCCTCTAGTTTCACTGCACTTTTAGTTAGTTTTTCCTTCAAAATATGGAAAAATTCCTCAGTTTCTGCTTGATTTCACTTTAGGGTCACCCCTGTGCTTGTTTACATTGCTTACTTTTTTATAGTGTGTGCATTTTGGGTTAAATATGTTTCTTTTATTTCATTGAAAGGACTGGGAACAGCAGAGAGCCAAGGCTGTATGTTTTTGTGAAGAAGCAGAGGTCTGGGCAGGCTGTGGAGGTGAGGTGTGACTCACCTCCCTGAAGTGGACCCTTGATGCCCCTGCTACCCCTTGGCCTGTTGGCCTTCATTAAGTGTCTTTCTTTCAGGCAATTTTGCTTGGTGTGGTTTGAATTCATTGAATCCTCCATACTGAGTCCCAGCTTCATGTGAGGACTAGGGGAGAGTGGGTGAGTGCTGCCCCCTTCTTTGGGGCTTAGGTCGAGCTGTCCCATTGGAACCTAAGATTTCTCCCCTGGCACACTGTTTTGTTTTGCCTGGCAGTGTAAAGTTAAGAGTGACCTGGTTAGTGCCTTCTCAGGGGTTTACACGAACACTCTGGAAATGGTCTGGTCCTTGCTACAAAGGGATATAGCATTTCTTTGTTTCCAGGTAACCATCCTGCATGGTGTTTAACACTGACCTTTTAGAGTATTTAACCGTACTCTGAACTAAATGATATTGATGTTTTTGAAGCTCATAATCTATTAGGTGAGAGAGAGGTTAGACAAACAGGACATTAAATGCATGACTGTACGTTACTGTCGCACTACCAAGGCAGAGGCTAAGAGTCCTGGAAACTTAATTTATGTTGAAGGGTGTTTGAAAAAGTGTCTGAGAAGGTCAGGCTGGAGCCATGACTTGAAGAACGAGGTTCCTGAATTAATAAACAAGTTTGATAACTGTCCTTCTCACCTTGTGAAATGTAAGCCTGCCACACAGAGCAGGCTACCTCACCCGGGGCAGGGGTTCTCTTTTAACTCCTTTGTCGCCCCCTAGGGACCTGTGAGCCGTAACCTGTGCAGGCTGGCCTGCACCTGTATGGGATCCATCAGGAATGGCTGAAGGGCCAGAAATCCAGGCCTGCAACACACAAGACCCAGGGCCCCCTCATGGCTGGTTCAGGTTCCCACTGTGCCCAGCCCAGGCTGCACTCTCTGGAGTGTTGTAGGGAGGAAAGGTTGGCCTCAGGCTCTCAAGTTTCCTTTGGAGTAAACACAGATGCCAGCCACTGAGTGCAGAGTTGCCTGGTACCGGGAGGAGGCCAGGCAGGTCAGTCTGTGCATAGAGACTGGCCTAGAGGCTGGACTTGGGCACCTTTCTGTCCTGTCCAGTGGCAGGAGTTCGCATAATTAGTCCACAAGTAATATCATAGTCTTGGAAACTGATTCTGCTGAACAAAATGAATTAGTCATTTGTGTTACTCCAGGGAGGGTCCGTATCTTTCTCCTTCCTAATGGTGCCTAGCTTACAGTATGACGTGCTTTGGGTACTTGTTAAATGTTGAATGCTGATACCCCAGAGTTTAGAAGTTAACTTGAGAGATGAGATAGTGGGGAAGTAGATGTAAACTTATTGTGTGTTATGGTTACCAGGAAAAGGTTTGCTTGGCCAGGGCTGGGCAGGTGGTAGTGTTTGGGGCTCTTGATTCCTCCCACTTGTTTGTTTTCCTTAAATTAAAGCTCTATTCTGGGAACTGAAAAGACCTTAAATGTATCTGAATATTAAAGGGCAATTTTTCCTCCTGGAATTAATTTTGAAATTTGGAAAGCTTAATAACTGAGACCATCCTCGGCCCTTTATAATAAATATAGAAGACATCTAAAATATGAAGTTGAATTTGTATATTTCCTACATCTGCCTCCAACTCCTACCCAGGCTGTTATTTTAAAACTTTTGATTCTGACCTCAGGAGCCCTAAGCATTCAGCCAGCTTTCAAACTTGTGACAGTAATAAATGAAATTCTCCTCAGTCTTCTGCCTCTCCCAGGATGGTGTGGACCGGGATGCTAGCCCTCAGGTTCTGAGGCTGCTAATTCTTTGTTCTGATTTTCCTGACTTGATTAGTCCCAAAGATTTTGTGGTGGGGGAGGCAGTGTCTGAGCCCACATGGGCCTGGAGAGAACCTTTCTGTCACACTTGCCTGGGCTGTGGTGACAGGAGCTTGAAGCGACGGGAAGGCCAGATCTGTGCCTGTGCAGACTGCCATGTGCTATAAGTGGATGGAACGCAACACTGAATTTTGAAGACTTAGTACAGAAGATGAGATTTTTTTCCAGCAAACTATTTAAAAAACAAAGTACAGATGAAATAATACAATTTTGGATATGCTGTGTAAAATGAAGCATATTGTTAAAATGTACTTGTTTCTTTTTATTTTGGTGTGGCTGCTAGAAAAATTAAGATTGTATCTGTGCCAACCTCCTAGCTCTGTCAGACAGCACTGCTTTAGAGAAACCATTGAGGCTTTCTGTGGTGCTGGATGAGTGGGTGTGGTACTGGATGAGTGGGTGTGGTACCTCTCATCCAGCCTTGGATCCCCAAGTCTTGTGGGGGCTCCATCTGCAGGCGTACTGTGCAGTGAAGGGCTTGCCCAGCAAGTCCCGCCATCCTTGAAGACCACTGTCTGTAAGCCTGTTTGGCCTGCTCAGCTGACCAGCAGGGAAGTCCTGGCCATCTGTGCTTCTGTGCATGCCTTGGGTGTGGCCTACATCTGCTGGGTGAAAACAGCTGCCCACGGAGGAGGAGTAGCAGGGCCTGGGCAGGATCTGCATTTGAAGGGCTTTGTTCTGTTCTGGTCAGACCTTTCCCCCAGGGTTGGCAAGTTCATGGGCTGTAGTCTTGGGGCACAGGGAAGGCAGAGGACCTGAGCTGAGCACCTTGCTAGAGCCACCACCTTCATGGGTTCCTCCTTTCATTATTGATGCCTATTAACTTTACGGTATACTGTGTTTCAGTGTATATGTTTGGATCACATCCATTCTCAATTACCCTCTCTTACACCCTTCTTTCTGATTGCCATTGTCTTGTGTAATATTACTATCATTATTTCATGTTGTCGTGCTGGTGGTCATCGTTGTCGACATCATCCTCCTCCTCTTCTTCTTTTTCTTTTTAGATTCCCCATATTAGACAGAACATGGTATTTGTCTTTATGAGTCCAGCTTCTTTCACTCAGCATGATACTTTCTAGATTCATCAGTTTTCCTGAAGATCTACTGGTGGACACCTATGAACCTTGGTCTTGAACTCCCAGGACAGAGGGAGGAAACAGTGGCTGCTGGAAAGGGTGGGTCTGATCAGGAGATGTGGCCACGCCCCCTCCTGCATCTCCCCGCCCTCCAGTGGCATCTGCCTTCATCACAGCTCTTCCTCTCTTCCTGAGGATGCCAGGTGCAGTGGGGTAGAACTTGGCAGAACTTGAGGCCCGGAAAAGAGAGGGAGGAAGCCGCAGGAGGCTGTTTCCTGGGGCTCCTGACAGCCCCTCAAGCACTTGCCATCTTTTCTTCCTTCCCTTTGTTTTTGCACCTACCTTCTCTTTTCAGTTCTTCGAGGTTCACTTGCTGTCACTTTTGCTGTTGCATCATTTTTATTGTCCCCTAAAGTCTCCCCATTGCCTGTGTGCTTTGTTTCCCTAAGGAAACTGTGTGGATGTATGTGTTACATGTGTGATGATGATGTGTGTAATTATGTATCTCTGTGTGCTTGTGTATTTGCATGTGAGATACATATGTGTATTTTGCATGTCTTTGTGTGAGGCCAACAGAAGCAGCTAGGGATGGACGCAGCAGCTTTAGGTAGCCAGTTGGACATTTTTGCATTTGAGACACTCCCTATCCTCTCCAGCTCTGTGCCATGTTTGGCAGCTGGTGAAGCCTGCTGCCTGCCTCTAGCACTGGAGTGCTGCCTCCTGTGGTGCAATGCCCACTGTCCTTGTGGGGTCAGCAGGGCAGCTTGGTCTGCTCTGTGTCCGAGCTGAGTGCCTGCAGATTTGGAAAGAAGGTGGCTGCAGGCTGTACTGGCGCCTGTGGACTAGGGCTCTGCACCCTGGTTCTGAGCAGTGCCCAGTACCTGGCATAGGGCAATGCCTTACTTGTGAAGACGAGAACAAGTGACACACACCAAAGCTAGACACTCAGGCAGTGCTGCTGTTGCCCGTGGCTGTGGACATTGCTGTCTCCCTCTGAAATCCTCTATGAAGAGTCTTGAGTGCTTGAGTTTTGACCTCTGCACAGAGGAGGCACTGCACCAGGTATGGGTGTGAGGCTTCTCCAGAGCATGCCAGCAGTTTGTGGACAGGAGTGGCCATGCTGGGGTCTATGCTGGGGGTCTGCACATATTCAGCATGATCTCATGTCTACCCAAGGTGGGGGCCAAGATTCCTATCTGTGTGAAGTTATTTGTAGTGCTTTCCTATGTAAAGGCCAGCGTTTTTCAGCAATGATTATCACACTAAGTAGGAACATACTTCATAGCCCAGGGCTCTCACTTTGAGAGTGCTTAAAAATAACTTAAAACAATTTTATGTCAAGTTGTAACATGGAAGAAATGTGTATGCATAAAATTATAATGGAACCATTGGCCTAGCTTTAATTATAGTGGATACCGAGCATTTCTCATTTTATTTTGTTAATCCAGCTTCAGCAAAGAAACACCCATGAGATTTCTCTCTTGCGTTTAATAAACACATTAACTTTGTGAGCTATGGAAGTTGGCGTGTTCATAAGCATTTTATGAGATGCATGCTAATATTTTCACAAATTAGGGCTGTGCATTTTATAGGATCTTCAGCCCACTGTGCTCTAGAGCTGGGAGGGCACCTTGGAGATTATTTATGGGCCAAGAGGGCTCTTCTGTGCCCCTCTGGGCAGGAGCAAGGGGCGCTGGTGCACCTGTCTAAGAGTCCCACTCCATCTCTGGTGACTCTTTCTGTCTCTGCACATTAGCTTCTGGACAGAGTTGGAAGGCGAAATTCTACTTTGAAGCTTTGCAAGGTGGCTACTAATCTGGACAACTCAAAAGAAGGCTCGAGAGGATTTAGAAGCAGAGGAGTGAGAGCTGGGAGACCCAGGCTCCTGTGCTGGGGGACACCTTTCTGATGAGCAGGAGCTGGGCTCTGAGCAGGGAACATTTGGTTTGTGGCGTCTCAGCCCTGCATGGAGGAAGGAACTAAATGTGCCTAGGGTCACCTAGCTTTGAGGATCAAGGTTGGCTTCAGATCCTGTTGTCTGAAATAAGAGGTTAATCAGAATATCCTTTACCTCTGTGTCCTTTCCTCTAACATTTGCTGCTTACAGTTTTTTAGGTTGATGTATATAAGGTGTGATTAAAAAAATGCAATATGTGTATGTTTAAGAAAAAATATTACAGTAAAGGACATTGTTATGACTCCTCCTCGAAATACGCCTCCCTGCCGAGGACACATGTACCCGCTATCCTTGCTGCTTGCCAAAGCAGCTCTGGGTCCCTCCTTCCTCGGTGAGCTTAGGTGTGAGGAGACCCTGTGTGGGCTGCGGCGGCCACGTTCCATCCAAGGGGAGGGCAGGCTTGGGAAAGCACTGCCCACCTTGCTCACCAGCTCCGGCCAGAATGATTTGGCTCTTCCTCAGAATCAAATGATGAATGGTACATGCTTAGGATGAATTGAGGACAGCGGGGCAGCCATGACAGCGCAACACAGAAGTGGACTTCCGCCGCTGCCCCAGGAGGTGGCACGGAGAGTGGGACGAGTGTGTTCCAGAGAGGAAGTATATCGAGGGGGGTGAATGCTAACATGTTCTTTTCCTATAACAAATGAATACAATTGAAACTATCATAGCATTTAGATCACACCATATACAGCGCACATGCAGCAGTGTTCATCGCGGAGGCGAGCAGCTCTGGGGATGTTCATAAACACCCCCGCACTGGCCTGCGGTGTACAGCAGGGAGGAGCTGGGGTGCCCGCCTCCGGAGCGCCGGCCCCAGCCACGCCCACGCTGGCCTCTGCGGTCTCAGGCAGAGTGCGCAGCTGCGTGTCAGTGGGAGCGCGCTGCTCAAGTCGTTTCTGCTGCACAGAATGTCACCACAAGCTGCGCAAGGTTTGCGCATGTCTTCTGGGTAGTTAAGAACGGGCCAGGTGGCGGTTGACCGTGCTGAGTAGTGTGTGCTCAGAGGTGATCAGTGCCCCTGCTGGGGTTGGCCGAGTGCAAATCCACCTACTCCAGAAGGGCGGCGTTGTCAAGCGGTGAGTGGTTGTGTTCCTGCAGCGTGCCTTATGTTGTGGAACCTCGTAGTGCCCAGCCTGGCCCAATTTACTCGCCGTAATATGGGAGCAGCGGACCCCTCTTCGTGGGTTAATGTGGAGGTTAAATAGGGTGATGGGCAAAGTACAGCTTCTGGCAGAGCTGGGAATCAATAAATGATAGCCTTGTTTATATCCAGTTGTAATGCCTTAATCAACCACCAGAGGGCACTGTAAGCACGTGTATGGCACCTGCCTCTGGCTATGCCTGATGTTTTTCTAAAAAGCTAACCACTGTTTGGAGCTATTGTCAAATTGCACATTTGGCATGCCTTTTAAGTGTGGCGTGGTGAGTCGTGTCACTCCATATGGCACTCTGTTGTTTTCCAGTTCATTATTTCCTGAAGCAAATTGCAATAGCAAAGTTCCTTTCTTGTACTATATCGCTAGTCTCCTTAGTATAGGGAATAACTGCCTTCTACCCCGGTGCTGGCTTGTGTTGGGAACACCCAGACTGTCCATCCACTCAGTGACCACTGTAAATGTCTCTGGAAATAGCAAATGATCTTCCAGCACAGTGGACACATGGGCAGATGGGACTGGCAGTTAACTGAGAGGTCTGGGTTACATTTTGGTTTTGAGGTTTATCTGGCTGAGGCTCCTTGGCAGCTAACTTCTCCGAGACCCAGGTTTCTTTTCTATAAATGGGGATTGTGATGGTGGTGGTGGTGGTGGTAGTGGTCATGGTGGTGGTGTTGGAGATGGCGATGATAGTGGTGGGGGTGGGGGTGCTAGGGATGGGGGTGACAGTGGTGTTGGTGAAGGTGATGATAGTGATGGGGGTGGGGGTGCTAGTGATGGGGGTGACAGTGGTGTTGGCGAAGGTGATGATGATAATAGTTGTACCATTTGTTTGGCAACTTTGCAGGCAATAGGGAGAACCAAATGTGGTCACAAATATTAAAGGCTGTGTGACTATTACTCACTGAAGGGGGCAGTGTACATATTATTCTGCGGCGTGGCTGGACTAGAAGGTTGTAGGTGCCACTGTGGGACATAAAATCCTTTATGCCTCCTTTTCCTGTAGCAGGCCTGGGTAAACTTTTCCTAGGGCATCCTGCTCAGGGACCTTTGAGGCCTTCCCTGGTGGGCCCTCCTGACCTCAGGCCCCCCATCACAGCCATTTTGGGGGTAGGCTGCCCATGCACAGCACACCCACCAGGGTCGGCTTCGAAGGCCAAGACTGTGTCAAGACTTTTTTGCCATCAACTCTGAGTCTCAGTGGATCTTGCTACTGGTTAAGCCAGTTTGCTCTTGCCTTTCCTGTTTCTTCCTTTCTCTCCCCACTGTCCTTCCTCTGTCTCTCTCAGGTCATTTCTTTGTGTGATGCATATTATGAGAGAAAGGTAGGGAATGGCCCAGGATGTGTCTGTACTACCTTCTACCCAGTAAAGTGTCTAGTGCACCTCAGACGCAGTATCCAGGACTTGGTGGCTGTACAACTGCCTTGTCCTGTGTCCAGAGCTGGCCATGGCCTGATCTAGTTATCAATCTGTGGGGTCCAAAGCAAGGTGACTTGTCTGAGTCAAGGCTGCTGGAAGAACAGCAAGTCTTCCTCTCATAAGAGAAACACCCCATTATTTTATCAGTTAGTATCCCCTTATTTTTAGTATCAGTTGAAATGGTTTTTAAAATTGAATTTTTTCTTGGATTGCACATGTGAACCCCATTGTGGGATGATGGAAAAATTCAGTGAATGCTTAAATTTAAAAACTTATTGCATTGTCACATGTGTTTGAATAAGTGGGTTGGAAGCAAGGGGAGTTTGAAGGGGATGGATGACAATGTATATTACTGTGATACACTGTAAATTTTGATGTTTGCTGTAGATTTTGATTAATCTTTCTCTGTGTGTGTGTGTGCACGTGCGTGCATGCATGCATGTGTATGTGATTTTTTCCCCCCTGGAAAACCTCATTTGCCTGCAGGCAATTTGAAAGGCAGGTCCTGCTTTTGGGTGCTGGTGAGTGCCATGGGAGGCAGCCCCACCTGGCTGGCTGCTTCCTCAGTCCTGGCCTCCTAGGTGGGCTGGCTGGGCTTCCTGCCAGGTGGACCTCACCTCAATCCCTGGCTAAGCTGCACTCCCTAGGGGGCTCCATGAAGAGCAGCCCTGGCTCCCCTTCTGCTGCCTTTCTGCCCTGGAGGCACCAGTGGGCCTGTCTTGCTGGAGTCTGCCCTTCCAGCCCTGTGCCCTGGGCTTCTCCAGGACCATGGTCTCTTCCATCCTGCCCACCTGCTTTCTGCTGCCTCTGCTCACCCTGCTGAGCTGTCTCTCCACCCCCGGGAGTACCCTCCTCCAGACCAGTCCTTTGGCCAAAGGGCCTCCTGTCTCCCCCATGCACTCCTGGTGAACAGCTCAGGATGCCCTTGTATAGATCCGCAGAGCCTGTTGTCTAGTTCTATTAACCTCTCACCTTGCTATGGGCTGATCAGATAGCTTAGAAACTTGATGCACCTGTACTGGAAGTTACAGCCTCCTTATCAATAATATAGGCTAGTAACCTCTTCACCTCTGACTTAGCACCAGGGACTCCGTGTGAGGCTGGGTACTTGTGTGTTACTCAAGGCATGACATCTCAGAGGACTCATTTCATGTAAGAGAGAAAGCATAGTAGCTATGATAAAGCTCTCCCACATCCATAATAGAGCTTTTTGTTCCAATAGTCTCCCTGTGCTGTGACTGCTTGCTGATAGCAGGTGCTAGCCTGTACCTTTCTGCACCTCCCACCAAGTGTCTCTCAGGCTGGCAGCACCCTGACAGGACATGTGTTGTGGGAGAGGGGTGGCGCCTGGTACTCGGGAGGCCTTGGACTCTGCTCCTTCTGAAGGGAAGCATTTGTCTCGGAGGGTGCACAGCCCAAGCATGCCGGGTGCAGAGGGGAAGATGCGCCTGCCAGGGAGGACGTGGGGCCAGGCCTCCAGAGTTCACTCAGGGGTGCTAGGCCTGCTCAGTGAGAAGAAGACTCACCACTGCAGTTCACATTGTAATGTCTGCTAAACCAGGAGACAGTCTGATAAGAGACCAGTGTGCCTGGTTAGAGTGATACATGTCTTTTTTAGTGCTATGTAAAATATCAGTACTTATTGAAGTAAATAAGTTAGTTGGGTAAATATAATAATGAAACCTATTTCACAGGATTGTCCTGCTCCTGGCCCACAGCAAGAGTTTGGATAATTTAAGCTTCCATCTCCTCTTTTCTTCTGCCTCTTCCTGTTTGAGTCCCACTCCCTTGGTTCCAGCAAGTTTTTAGAAGTGGCGAGGATGATAAAGGTGATAAGGACATGGCTTGTCAACAGCTGTTTGAAGGCTAGTGGAGTAGGCTAAAGAGGAGGAAAATATTTGCCCTAAGGTGATCCACTCCTGAAGATAAAGGAAAAAGGTTTTTAAAACTACAGAACAGCACAATATGAGACTTTATTCATTGCATTAGATTGCAGCAGCAAACTGGCTCTGTGTTGTTGAAGTATTTCTTCTCCTATTGGAAAGCTACTGGATCTTAAGAATTTAATAACTTAAGAACAAGTGAAAAACGGGAAAATAAAAATACAGCTCATGTATTTGTCACCCTCCTCTCAATCTTAACTTTGGCTGCTGAACTCTCTTTAAAGTCCATAAATCCAAGGAAAAGATAGTTACAAACCAGAGAGGATGATTTATACTAATCAAGGCGAGGAGGTAAGAGGTTTTTAAACTATAGCTTTAAAATGCAGTGGCTTAGTAATCCATGTAGCATTTCACCTTCTGTGTTTATTGCTAGATGTTTAAGCCTTTTTTTTTTTTAATTTATTTTAGTGTCTCGCTACACATCACTGATTCTTTTTTTTGTGGGGGGGCGTCAGCTCAGCCCGCCCTGGGGGAGGGGCTGGCACAGCATGTGGTGTTGGGGATCGAACCATAGTCCCTGAGAACTTGCCTAAGCTTGCCAAAGCAGGTGCTTTAGACCGCTGAGCTATCTTGCCAGCCCTTGTTTAAGCCTTGTGCAATTGTCATTTCATCCCTCACTTCCAGGTTAGGTCTCTGATGGCATCATCACCAGGGGGAGATGGCATTGGCCACTGGGGCTCTGGCTGCACCTGTGAGTGGAGGTGAGGAGGAAGGTGTGCGGCACACTGCCAGCCCTTCAGACCCCAGTGTCCACACCGCTCTAGGGACAGAGCATGCCAGGGCTCCGAGCTGTGCCTCTGTGAACTTCTCTCACAGAGAGCCTATGAGCCTGAGCTGCTGTAAAGCAGAGGCAGAGAAAGCCACTCGTGTGAGCCTTGCCTGGAGCATGGCTGCTGAGTGGACCCAGGCACACCACCCGTCACTGTGCATCTCCTTAGCAGTGTGTTTTCCAGAGGGTCCAGACTGGTTTTGCTTGCCACTGCATTTTTCTTTGCACTTTGTATTTTGTGATAATTGTATATTTGTTGGAAGTTGCACGGATAATGCAGAAAAGTCTCGGGTTCCCTTTGTCCAGTTTGCCTTACTGGTTACATGTTTAATAGTTTTTGTTAAGATACGTATAGCACAAATAAGAACCCTTTAGGCCACTTTTCATACTCAGTTCAGTGGCATTAGGCACATTCACATTATTTTACAGCAGCCACCTTCACTCATCTATGGAACTTTGCCACCCCAGTAGTTACATCTTAGGTAACTGTTATACAGCCTCATAGTCAAAAGGTTGTTACAAGTGTGAAGAATGCAAATCCTTTTTTAATTATGTAGATTTTCTGAAAATATTGTACCAATTTGAGTGATTTATGTCTATTTGTCCCCTTAAAGCCTCATGGACTCATAAGTGGGGATTTCCAGAGGTGGCTGGATCTAGAGTGAGTGATGCTAGGATTGAGTCGTGATTGAGTGCTAGGATTGAGTGCTAGGATTAAGAGCACCAGGATTAAGGGTGTAAGTGGTATCTACCCTAAGGGTGCTGTTTTAGTTACTTCTCTCTCATTGCTGGGATAATATACCCAACATCCAAAGTTAAAGGGGAAAAGGTTTACTTAGCTCATGATTAAATAAACTATGTCCTAGGCAGGGTAGCTGTGGCAGAGGGGCAGCAGTTCATGGTGGTAGAAGACAACAAAAATAACAAGAGAAAAATGGGCAGAAGGGAGGAACAAGTCTCTTTCCTTCCCTTGTCTTGTAAGAAGGCACTCCACCCTGGGCAGGTGCAGTACTCTTACTGCTAATCCCAGCACTAGTTAATGAACCAGTCACAACCTCTGGATTCAGCCACATCCAAAAATCCCATCCCCATCAAACAGATGAGGCTTTAGGGGTACATCCAGAGACAAACCATGACAGGTGGGCAGCCAGAAAGAGGGTTGCTGCTAGTCGCTTGTAGCTCGCTGACTTCTGCCAGTCACAAGCTGTTTCTTCTCTGCCATGCCCCCTGCCTTGGAGTCAGCCTATTATTAACTGAAATCTCTACAAACTGTGAGCTAAAGAAACCTTTCCTCCCATAACTTGTGGATGTTAGGTATTTCCGTCTTAGCAATAAGAAAAGGAACTAAGACAGAAATTGGTACCTGAGAAGTGGGGATATTCCTGTGATTGTAACTGATCATGTGGTTCAGAAGCCTTTGAAACTGGCTTGTGGGAAGTATTTGGAAAGGTTTGGAGATGCTGGCTGAAAACCAGACCTGGAGTGCCTGAGAGTGTACTTGATGGGGGATACTGGTGGAGCCCAGAAGAGCAGAATAGAGAAATGCTTCCAGTAAAGATGAGGCCCAGGAGGTTGCTGCTGGGGAGAAGAGCAGCATTGGCTGTCAGATTTCAGGCAGTGTGTGTTATGCCCTGGCAAGAGGTATGTTTGCTTAAGTCCAGAGAATTTGCCTGTGACCGAGATTAAATGCAGCGAACTAATTAATCTTGCAGAAAAAATTACAAGGCAGTCTAATGTTGAAGCAGTGGCATGGCTATTGTTGTGGGCTTTTTGCCAGATTTATTTTGAGAATCAAGAGCAAAGAGCCCAGCAGGATGATTCAAAATGTTTTGAGCTTGGCCAGAAAGGAAGCCCGAGTAAAGCTGTGGACTGCAAAGAGAGAAAAGGAGAACATGATTGCTGAGAAGGAAAAGGACAATGGAAAACTTGGCCTGAGAGCATCACGTGAAACAGCAGGACTCTACCTTTCATAGCCTCAAAATTACAAAAGTGAAAGATTTGGCTTTGAGAACACAGCCCCAGAGCACTATCTTCTAGCTGGCAGTGGCCTAGGGAAGTTGTCTTGTAGGTTTTGGTTCATAGGCACTTCCCCCATCCCTAGCCTGGCTGCTGGCCCAACTGGTGCCAGATCTTGGCATAATCCAGGTGCCAATGGCTTTAAGTGCATGCTAAATGCAAGAGTTGTGAGGTCAAGGATCTTCCACCTAGATTTCAGAAGAGGGTCTGGGAGACCAGGCAGTGTACCCTTGAGAGGGCAGTGTGTGATATGAATGTGGAGCCAAAAACAAATTCTAGAAGTTTGGAAAAGCTGGGAACATGGATCATCTGAAGAAAACTGCAAGGAGGGAGAAGAGTGGGCGCAAGAAAGAAGCTGTGGGTGCTACAGCCACCAGACATGTTATAGGGCTGGAGCCACCCAAGTTCTTTAGAGTTCACATCTTGCTCAGACTGCCTCAGATGCTGGACATGGAACCATGGAAGTTAATGTGTGCCCTCCTGGAGTTTGGACTTTATTTGGTTCCTTAGAAAACATGAACAGAGCTTGAGAGACCAGGGGAACTATACCTAAAGATCTAATACCTGGGCCATTAGAGTTGCAGGGACAACCACATTGTCTCTCTGTACCTTTTGGAGTGGTAATGTTTGTCTTTCTCTTGTGCTGTTGTGTGTTGGAAGAGTTCATCTTTCTTTTCATTTGTCCAGGGGCTTGAAGGTAAAAGTCTCCCTTAAGTTTCAGAGGTGATGCTGGACTTTGACTTTTCAGCAATACTGAAACTATTAGGAATTTGGCAACTTTTGGATGTGGACTAAAGTTTTTTTTCTTTTTTGTATAAAAGGATGTGTGTGAGTGTTTGGGGGCTAGGAGTGGAATGTTACAGCTTGTGTTTAGATGTACCCCCAAACCTTATGTGGTTATAGGTGGGGCTTTTGCAGAAGTGACAGGATCTAGAGTGTGTGACTAATTGTACAATGTTAGGATAAAAGGCATTGGTATTGAGGGTGTGTGATTATTACATTACCCCACAGATTGGTTTGGTATTTACCCTAAGCTCAATAACCTGGGTAGAATATCAAAGGGGGCAGAATGGAGCTGCCATAGGTGCTTGCTGTGTTCCTTGCTTCTGCTGGTGCTTGCTGCTGTCCCTCGCTTCTGCTGGTGCTTGCTGCTGTCCCTCGCTTCTGCTGGTGCTTGCTGCTGTCCCTCGCTTCTGCTGGTGCTTGCTTCTGTCCCTCGCTTCTGCTGGTGCTTGCTGCTGTCCCTCGCT
>PVKA01006043.1:63404-86409 GCA_004027165.1 Ctenomys sociabilis | reverse complement strand
TTCTCTAACTGCTCTTTTTGTATTCAGGATCTTTAGCAATTTAATATAAATTTTAGTACAAGGATTTCTCTTCCTGGAAAAAAAAAAACAAGGGAATTTTGATAGAAATCATATTGAACCTTGGATTTATGTTAAATAACCACCATATTTAGCAATGGTAAGTTTTCTAACCTATGCACACAAGATGTCTTTCTACTTACTTAGATCTTTTTTGATTTTTTCAATAATGTTTTGTAGGTTTATTATCCATGTCTTTTATTCCTTTGATTAAATTTATTAAGTATTTTATGTTTTATTTTATTATTGTTGGAATTATAGTGGATTTGTTTCTAAAATTAACTTACAACTGAAAACACACTCAGCCACTTTATCTTTGATAATGGTGCCAAACACACTCACTGGAAGAATGATACCTCTTTAATAAATGGTGCTGGAAAAACTGGTTTTCCACATGTCGAAGTCTAAAACTAGACCCATTCCTATCACCAGGCACAAAACTACAGTCAAAATGCATCAAGATTTAAATATGAAAACAAAAAAACTAAATCTTCTGAAGGAAAATGTAGGTATAAATCTTGAAGACATAGGGTTAGGTAGAGAGTTCATGAACAACAACAACAAAAAAAACCTGCACAGGAAATACTTCAAAGAATGAACAACTGGGATCTCATCTTTTTGAAAAATTTCTGCACTTTAAAGCAAATCTCAGGTCAGGGAGATAGCTCAGTGGAATAAATGCTTGCCTGGAAAATGCAAGGTCCTGAGTTCAATCCCCAGTATAAAAAAAAAAAAAAAAAAAAAAAAAAAAAAAAAAAAAAAAAAAAAAAAAAAAAAAAAAAAAAAAAAAAAAAAAAAAAAAAAAAAAAAAAAAAAAAAAAAAAAAAAAAAAAAAAAAAAAAAAAATAGTACAAAGCAAATCTCCAACACAGTAAAAAGAAAACCCACAAACTGGGGAAAAAAATCATGGCCTACTGTCCCTGTAACAAAGGCCTTCTATCTAGAACATATGAAGAATTTTAAAATAGGAAATACTTCAAAGTATTTCCTATTTCAAAAAAATAGGATCCCCAAATTCAAAGACACAATCCAAATATGGGCATGATTTGAATACACACTTCTCAGAGAAAGAAATACAAATGTCAAGTAAATATACAAGAAAATGTTCAACATCATTGGTCATTAGAGAGAAGCAAATTAAAATAACACTGAGATTCCAACTCACGTCAGAAAGAATTGCTAACATCAAGAAGTCAGCCAATAACAAATGCTGGAAGGGCCTTCTCCACGTTTGGAGGGAGTGCAGGCTGGTACAACCACTATGGAAATCAGTGTGGAAATTCCTTAAAAAGCTAGGATTAGAGGTCCCATTCAAGCCAGATACTCCTCTCCTGGGTATTTTTTTCCAGGAGAACTGAAAACATCATATCAAGGCAATATATATGAACACTTTTTTTGTTGTTGTTACAAAGGCGTCTGTTTATTATTCTCAGGTTCACATTTCCTAACACCCATTCTGCTCCTTACAGTAGTTAACAAGCAATCTCACTTCTGGCCTGGAGGAGTGGGGAGGTCGGCTTGGGCAGGGAGGGCACTGGCACTTCACATGGATGGAGGTGACCTGTCCTTTGAGAAGGGTGTAGGCAGCTAGTGGAGCTGGGGAGAGGGCCCAAGGGTCCTTCGCTTTTCTAGATGGACAGTTTTCTGTTCAGGTTCCTCCAGACTGCCCAGGGTGGGGGAATCATGCAGCTTAGCAGGACTGGGAGGATGGGGAGGGATGGGATAGGCAGCTGGCCTCCTGGCAGGAGGTGGGCACAGGGGTGGCTCCTGGGTAGGCACGACCCTGTCTTTGGCTTTCCTAGCGAGGAGTCTCCTCCTCTGCATCCCTTGCCCTTCTCCACTCCCCCCAGGGAGCGAGGAACTTCTGGGGTCCCTGAAACCCAGTGGCTCTGCCACCTACCTAGCTCTGCAAGGCACCCTGCTAGAGGAAGAATGGGAATGGGTGGGGAGGGGCTTCTGGGACTGGACTTTCTCTGGGGTTTAGCTGGGGTCCCTCGGGGCCAGATGCCTGCCAACTGACCAGCATACAGCTTGGGGTGGCAGTGGTTGCCAATCTGGTTGATGAGCTCAGCAGGAAGATATGCCAGGTCTTGTTGTACCCAGAATGAAGCTGTGGGACTCGGAGGCCACCTGCTCAGGGAGGGCCTCCACCTTCTCAGCTGTCTGGCCAACGTTCATTATGCCGCACATGGTGTACAAGTCCTGCATCTTACTCCTCATCCTCCTCATTGTGGTAGGAGCTGGGGCTGTCACTGGGGTAGAGGCTTGAGGTGCCTGAGCTGCTCCGCTCAGATGTGCTAGGCCCACTCATCATGCCCCCAGCTGCCACCACGGCTGCAACCACCGGGACTGACTGGGGCATCCAGTTGGTGGTAAGATCTGGCATGGAGAACTTGGCCATCTTGCGGCTGCCATTGCCCCCATTGCCACCTCCAGCCTCCTTCTGGCTGCCACTCCACAGCCTCTTGGCCACAGGTGTACACTGTATGGAGTCTGACTCCTGCTGCTGTCTCTACCTGAGACACCAGGGACAGCAGCCTGCAGACCGATCAGCCCAATGTCTGTACCACAGGGCTCTGCAGCTCCAATCGTGGGCTTCCTCAGCATGCAGGCCCTGGGAGTCACAGCTCCTGGAGTCACCTTGAGGAAGAACTCAGCGCCCTTCTCCAAGATTTCCTGGATCTGCAGGAAACCGGCTGTGTAGATGAGCAGAAAGTGGTTACTCATATTCATGCTCAGCTGCCCTACACCATGACCATGCTCAGGGGCTCCTGGTGGGCTCTGCAGCAGCAGCTGGTCTGGGCCAGGACCTCAGCCTCCACCTCCACAGCCTTCACCTCAGCAATAGCAGCATTCTTTAGGTGCACCCATGTTTACAGCAGCACAATTTGTCATAGCTAAATCCTGGAAACAACCTAGCTACCCATCAACTAAAGAATGAATAAAGAAGAGGTGGCATTTTTACACAATGGAGTATTATTCAGCTATAAAACAGGATAAATTTGAGTCTTTTGTAGGTAAATGGGGAGATGGCTCAGTGGAATAAGCGCTTCCCTAGCAACTGCAAGGGCCTGAGTTCAATCCCTGGTTCCTCCAAAAAAAAAAAAAAAAAAAAAAAAAAAAAAAAAAAAAAAAAAAAAAAAAAAAAAAAAAAAAAAAAAAAGAAATAAATCAGACCTGCATTTGCAAACATCATATTGTCTCCTTAGTGTAAGAACCTGAAAGAGAAAATGGAATCTGAAGGGTGAAATACATACTGAGAAAAGAGAATGAACTTACTCAAAAGGAAAAAGTTACTGAGTTGAAAAGAAGGACAGGAGAGGGACTGGGGGAAAGAGATTTAGCTACGTATGTAAACAGGATGGTTTGAACAAATGTACTGTGGATTTCTCCTGGTTTATGAAAAGGAGAACACAGTGTTCAATTTGTTTTGTTCCCTTCATTCAATTGTTTGTACTTTTTCTGTTAATTTCTTATACTTTTTTTTCAAATTTTGCATGAATATATTTGACAATATGAATAACTGCTTGGAAGACAACACTATGCATTAGAAAAAGTACTGTGGTATTCATATTACTTTGTTAAGTGAAATTTTTTATTCTAATTCTTCTGTTTTAATACTATTTTGCACTCTCTTTAAAAATAAAAAGAGGTTTCAGCATATATAGTTAGCCAGGGTGAGAATCTTACCACTTAACTGTTAGTTTCAAAAATCTCTTGATGTTTCTCAGGTTCATCGTCTTACCCATCTATGGTGTAAAAGTGAATGGTCTTGCCTCTGTCATGTTTCTCAGCGTTTCTCTTTGCCCTCTCCTCATTGACCAATCCTCAAGTTCTTGCTTTCCTTTTAATTGTGTTATACATTTCTATTACATATATGTAAGTGTTAATTCCTATTTTTTAATTTTTTTCTTCTTCATATTCTGTATGGACTTAAAGTTTAGTATCTCAATACTATTTTTGATAGAAAATACATGTTCCATGTTATGCCTACAATGTCTGATATTTAGACTAATGGTGTGGATAAACTGAACTGCATATGTTACAAGGTAATAATAAACTTCTCTTCTGGGGGGTTAACAATCTAAGTTTGCAAATCAAAAACTGGAGAAAAATAAAGGCTGCAAGGTCAGTCAACATTTTGGCCCTAGCCTTTCAAGGTCAGTGAAGACCCAGTTTGTAATGTAACATCATGTAACTGAGTCATGCCCAAAATTTTCTGATGAAGGAGATTATGGGGCCACCGAGGAATGCAATTGATGATGTATAGTGTGCCTAAGGAGAGTCACATGGAAAGAAAACTTTCTCTCAGGCTTCCACAGAGAGCAAATTGGTCAAGCAATGATCATGACTCATCTACAAGGCTGCACTAATAAGGGATCTACAAAGTGCGGTAAGGATTACAGGATAAACCCTGAGGGTACCTACCTACCTGACCTTATCTGATACAGAAGTTACATTTTTTGTTATATAGGTCTTGCTTTAACTCAGTCTTAACCATCCAGCAGAAAAGTATAAAAATGGAGGTATATAAAGTCATATTAATGTAATGAGCTGTGAACGGCTCAAGTCAACAACTTCTGTGGATAACCACTTCTATTGTGGACTGCGCATCTGTTTTTGGATTGTTTTATTTAAAAATATATATATATATGTATATATATTTAGCTATCCATGTTTTGAAAATCTGTAACATATGCATCGTTGTATGTTACCCTGTTTATGTCATTTCTTCTCTTTGTTTTTGCTTCTATTTTTCACTCTTCAAGTTAAAATATGAATAAATTTTTTAAAAATAAATAAATAAAAAGAATTTTTTTAAATTACCTTCTAGATGGTTCATCACTAATGTTAGAAATACAAGTGATTTTCAGTTAATCCTATACCTTTGTTGATTTTATTTGTGTGTATGACTATGTTTCTAGAGTTCTCTCTAAAGATCATGTCACCTGCACATAAAGGTATGACACTTCCTAAATATGCATGCTTTTTTTCTTGCCTAATTATTTTGGCTGGAATTTCCAGTACAGTATTAAGCAGAAGTGATCAAAGTGGCATCCTTCTCCTGCACTAATGAGAACAGCCTTTATTTTCTATCACTGAACATGTTACTTGTAAACTTTTATGTTTCACTATCATGTTAAGGAAGCGCTTTTCCATTGTTAGATTCTTAAATGTTTTTTATCATACACAACATTGGATTTTCTCAAATATTTTTTCTGCACTGAGATTACCTTGTGGGCTTTTTTTTTTTTTGCCTTTATTTTTATTAAAGTGGTACTTCAATATCATATAGTCTCCCTAGTATAACAAGCGAAAAGTAGAAATACAAAAGGAAATGTACAACAACTAAAATCAATTGAGTCAGATAAGGCAAAGTGAATGGCATATGCTGCAGGATACTAATCAGCTTTTCTTCTGGATAGTTAACAACCTAAGTTCACAGATCAAAGTTGGAGAAATAGAAGAGCCACAAGGCCAGCTAACATTTTGGCCCTAGCCTTTCAAGGTCAGCGAAGACTCAGGACATAGGAGAACCTGTACTGCAACATCATGAAACTCAGGTGAGCTCCAAAATTTCTGAACAAGGAGATTATGGAGCCACAGAGGAAAGAGATTAAAGTTCTATAGTGTGCCTGGGGAGAGTCACATGAAGAGAAAACGTTCTCTCAAGCTCTCACAGAGAGCAAACTGGTCAAGCATTGGCCGTGACTCATCCACATGGATGACACAGACAAAGGAACTACAGAATAATGTACAGGACTACAAGATAAACCCTGAGAGAACTTCACGGACCACATAAGAAATATAAAGTTCATGTGTTGGTATATAAGTCTTGATCTATCTAGGTCTTAACCATCCAGCAGAAAAGTATAAAAATGAAGTATACATCATGGGGCCATAATATTAAGCTGAGCTGTAAATGGCTATGGCCTACAACTTCCTTGAATAACTCACTATTGTTGTAGAATGCTGGACTGTATTGGATTGTGGTGTCGAGTCCAAGCACCTACGTTAGTTGAATGTCAATGGAGTGCCCACCTTTGACAGGTGTAGACAAAGGAAAGGGTGTAGAAAGAAAAAATCATGATGTGTGTGTACAGACAGTACAGTTGGGATAGATAACGCTGTGCTTCTACATAATTCTATGAGAGACAAGATCTGCACTAATGGTGGTTGGACAGGATATTATGTCGGCTTCTAGTACTATGGTCATCCACTGGGAAAATAATTATTGAATTTTTGATATAATTCAGGTATAAAAAATAAGTAAGCAGCTATACTCTTAATTTACTGATAAGAGACATCTGCTAAAATAATATCTGTAAATATAATATCATGTATGAACCTTGTACGATACCAAAACATTATGAAAACAGTTTGCAATGTATTAATTTATCAAATCTGTCTTGTTAACTGTCTGATTGACATTTGTAGTTCAATAAAATAATAAATAAATAAATAAAATAAAGTTGTACTTCATACTGACCAATCCTTGTATGTTGAATCAGCTTTATATTTCCAGATAAATCACTAATGGTCATCATGTAAATTCCTTTTAATGTGCTTTTGGATTTGTTTGCTAGTCATTTTACTGAGGATTTTTGCATCAATATGCATGAGGGGCACTGGTCTATAGCTTTAAGTGTGATGTTTTTATCTGGCTTTGTTATTTGGGAGGTTTTGATCTCATAAAATGAGTTAGGAAGTGCCCTTGTTATTTAATATATTTGAAGACCTCAAGAAAGGTTGATGTTAATTTTTGCTTACACCGTTGAAAAAATTCACTAGGGAAACTATTTGAGCCTGAGCTTTTCTTTTGTGGAAATTACTTTCCTTTTCCGGTCATTTTATAGAGATTATGAATGACTGTAATCTGTTTGTTTTTTTACATTTTATTTTTTCTTTCAAAGAGAATAAAAAATAGATATGACATTAGAAATGATACAGAATTTCAGAAAAAAAAATGATGGGAATTCAATAATGGCTGTTACACTGCACACTGCTGTCCTCAGAGTAGTTCCTCAGATCGCCAGACATCAGTATGCACCATTTGTCAAAACAAAAATTTAAAGCATTAGCTGTCCATTTAGACTTTTTACTTTTTTATAAATCACTTTCGGTAATTTGTGTGTGTCTAGTAATATATCCATTTCATCTGGGTTATCTAATCTATTCATAGGGGGCCAGGGAGATGGCTCACTGGAATAAGCACTTCCCTTCCAAGCACAAAGGCTTGAGTTCAATCCCTGGTTCTGCCAAAAAATAAATAAATACATTTAAATAATTTTTTAAATTACTAATTTATTCCCAGTATTGTTCAAAATATTATTTTATATAATTATTTGTACTTTGCCAGGTAATCAGTAGTTTTTTTGCTTTCATTTATGATTTTACCACTTTGAGCCTTTTCCCTTTCAGTCTTTGCTTTGTTTTTTCTTCACACTAATATTTATTTTCTTTCTTGCTTTAGGTTGCTGTTCTTTTTGTACTTGTTTAAGAGATAAAATTAGATTATTGATTTTGAGGTCATTCTTATTTTTAACATAGAGCTATAAATTTGTAAGGCTATCTATTTTGTATAGACGTAACTATTATCTTTGGCCCTCTGGTTATTAAAAAGTACATTGTTTAATTTCAACATATTTGAGAATTTTCCAGGTTTCCTTCTATTACTTATTTCAAGTTTTAGTCCATTATGATGAGAGAAGATTAAATTATGCAATTTTAATGTTTCAAATTTATTTAGATTTGTTTCATGGGCTTCCCAAGAGAATACTCTACATACCCTTAAGGAGAAGCTATATTCTCTCTCCTCTGTGGTGCAGCACTCTGTTGATGCCTGTTAGGTCAGATGGTTCGTAATGCTGTAAGCGACTATGTGGCCTGCAGTGGATATAATCACATATTCGCAATAATTACAACACTGGTACAGGTGATCCTCGGGCAGTTCTGAAGCTTGAGCCTATTGAAGCAACCTCCTGGGAAATTCTTTAAGAGGATCAGGTTTCAAGGGTAGACAAATGACCACAGTTTTATGAAGCAGTATTATATTAGAGAAATAAATAACAGACAACCAAATTGAGTTGAGAATTGTGTCTATCAAAATGTTCCTTGGTAGCAGTTCTCAAAAGACCCAGAAGTAAAACCAAGAGGAAAATCTACTCATCAAAGAATCAAAATGGCACAGCTTATTCTCAATTTGAAGATGCTTAGACCACAAAAACTAACATATATTGTTCTTATGGAAAATAATTATAGAGCACAATGAATGCAACACTGTTTTAAGGGCACAGGAAAAATAAATTGTTACAGAAACGAAAAAGAATTTCTGAGACCCAATTCTAACAGGATCTGAAAAAGTAATATGGCATCTTGAAAGGACAAAAGAAAATTGAAAGGATAAAATGCAAAAGCAGTAGACTAAATATCAAATTGGAGATGAAGGACAAAAAAGCTATCATTCAAAGTATGATTATAGTTGGAAAACTAAAATCCTAACTGGAATCTGTACAGAGGGCTGCTCGGCTAGCACTAAAAAGTGTTTCCCTGACATGCATCCATTTTCCTTCCTGCACAGAGTACATTCCCCAGGCTCTCTTTCCAATAACCAAGATGATGTGACCAAGTTTTGACTAACAGAATATGATACAAAAAGATATACACCACTTTCAGGCCAGGCCCATAAAACCTTCCTCCATTCTCCTCTGCCAATCTCATCATCAGCATTCAGTAGAGAATTCTGAGATTCTAGGGACAGTTTAACATGAAGCGAAAGCAGGTGGGAAACCCTAAACCACTGCTTAACAAAAGGTTTCCCAGTATTCTGGAAACTCAGTTTGATGCTAAGTGGGAAATAAACATCTGTATGCTAAACTATTGACATTCTGGTACTGTCATACTAATTAACACAAACTGATACTGTAAACAGCCAAGGCAGAAAGATGGAGGAAAAATATGGGACACTCCCTCAGGCAACAGGAAAAAGGCAAAGACGCAGTAGATCTAAAAGATGATGCACATGAAAGACAAAGAATAAACATCTAGACTTGGGCTGTACATGAAGGGTAGAGCACTTGCCTCACATTGTGAGAAATTGGATTTGATCTCCAGAACCAGAATTGTAACAAAATCCATAGTTCTTTGTTCAATAGAAAGACTTTTTTAGAAGCTGAGTCAATTATCAAAGTTGTAGTTAAATAAAAACTACTGTAGTAAAAAGTTACCTGATCATAAAAATTTAAAAAGCTTACTATATTTCATGCATAATGAATAAAAGGATTCTTACATATTTGGAGAACTCTAGATTTTGAGAGAAATGATAATCAAATGATTTTTGTCTTTCTCCATCCTCCCCCTGAGGGGAAAGCAAAACAAAATAAAAACATTCCCCTGCTTATGTTTTCAACATTATAAGACAAGAAGGGAGAAAGTTCCATAACTTCAAATATAGATAAAAATTTTTAAGTACCCAAACATTTCTTATTAGTCATCTGCCATCACAAGTTTATGGGTTATGGAATATTTTGGAAAGGGGAATACTTTGGAAAGGAAAGGGGAATATTGTGACAGTGTGAAAAACAGAAGATACTAGTGAAAAAAATTAGAAGAAAAATTAAACCCCCAAAGAGAGAATGAATAATACAAAATAAAACACTAAACTCAGATCACAACTTGATACGAACAATACAAAATAAAATACTAAACTCAGATCATAGTTCTAATTACAGAGAACATATTTGAAAAAATGTAGAATTAGAAGTTGCATCCTCAAAGAGGTCCAGTTTCTCGTGACAAAATAAGAACATGAAAAATGAAGGTAAAGAATGAACAATTCTGCATTAATAATACAAAATCCATAGGACACCCCAATACTTTTCCTTCTCCTTGTCTTCTCTCACCAAACTCATAAAAGACACTATGCAGTCTGACAGGAGAGAATGATGGTGAATTCAGGACTCTACCTTTGAAATAAACAAGAATAGAAAAAAACAGATCATGGTTGTATAACAGTGTTCTAAAAAACAGAACAAACTCATAATAATTCTGTTCATTAAAAACATTATCTAAAAATCTAAATATGAAGTTAAGGAAAACTATAGCTCTTTAAACTGAATGAAACATCTTCCAATGATCACTTGTAACATTAAAATTAACTTGATTTAGAAAAATAAAACTAAATAGAAAGAAGTGATCAAAACAAGTACTCTGGAGTTAAAAAGAGTTGATTGGACAGAGGACAACAAAACAGGAAAAGATAGCATTGGACATAAAAACTGAATGTTAAATGTCCAGATAAGAACATATGTCAGTGAAAACCTAGTTTTAAAAAACCTTGATGAAAAGCAATTTAAAATTTAAGACAATAAAGTGTGCTAAAAATGTCAAAACAGTAACCTGAGAAACGGGATTTAAATGGAAGACAGCCAAAGCAGTTATAACATGTATATATGATATCCCTACAAAAAAAGAAGAAAAAACAATGAGGTAGAATAAATGCTTAAAATGATAAATGAACAAAAATGCTCACATATAAAAGAATAATTGAATCTACACAATAAAGGAATCTATTGAGTACTATAGAAAATGTGTGCAGAATAATAAGAATGTAAAGAACAGAAAATGTTTACAAGGGCTTCAAGCCATAACAAGATGAAATGCTTTCAAATGTAAGAGAACAAAAACACCATTAGGACTTCCAAATCATAGCACATAATGGTACGACAACAGATGAGAAAGATTTTCAAGAAACTTTAATAAGGAAAGTTGAACTAAGGGTGTTATACGAGCTGTCTTCCAGGTGTGGAGTAATTGAAAAACACTTTGCATGTGCCAGAGCTCCTGGAGCACTATGCACGTGCCCTTTCTGATGACTGTGTTAGACAATAAGCTTAATCCTTCAAAAGATCGATAAGGAAGGTCTGGTCAAGAAGCTGATGTGTTTTGTAATTAATTCAGGAATAAAGCTAAACCAAACAGGGTCATAGGTAAAAGGATAACACATACATGTTATATATTTGAAAACCTAAAAAGTCAACCAAGGTAAGGTGAAAAAAATAGGAGATGCAATACTAGAAAAACAGAGTAAGACTGCTGTATAAGATAGTAGGTGTCTAGAGATCCATCTAAAATTGTCAAGCTAGATAGTAAGGAAAAACAGGATGATCAAAGTCCCTATCAGTATCAGTAGATATTGCTGATAAAATTGTTGATTTATAGTTTAGCAGTAGAGCGCTTGCCTACCAGGTGTGAGGCTCTGAGTTTGATCTCCAGTGGTACAAAAAAAAATTTAAAAAAGCTATAGCAATGAAAACTAATTACTTGGATAAGTACATAAACAGCCCTAAACATTCCCCAAATTAATCAAAAGTAAATGTAACAAATGTAATACAAAAAGTAATCACAATGTAAAACAATGTGACAACGCTGAAAACAAGCATAGCAGCTATATCAGAAAAGATGAACTGGTTTACTTCACCTACTGAAAGAAAACTATTTTCAAATTGACTTATAAACAAAATACAACGCTTTAAGTAAAAGAGGCACATCTACGCACAATGATTTAAAGCATGTTAAACTAAAGAAATTTTCTTAGAATGTACAAAGGAGTAAAATTTCAGGGGGGTCAGAAAGCTAAAATTTAAGAAAAACAAAAATAAGTCGACAAGTACTTTAGGAAACTACGAGGGGCGTCTCTCATAACCTGGAGAACACTCCTTGTAATGAAACATCCCAGCGTAATAAACTGTTGATAAATTTATCTACATAACATTTTAAAACACATTCGAATGACAAAAACATAAGCGAATGACAAACTGGGAAAAACATTTGCAGGGCACATCAGAGTTCAAGGGCTAATGTCAGAAAAATGAGAGAGAAAAAACCAAAATCCTATAGAAAAAACGATTGAAAGACACAAATGAGAAATTCGTTAAAAGAGTTTAAGGCCGGGCATGGTGGAGCATTTCTGTAATCCCAGCACTTGGGAGGTTGAGGCAGGAGGATTGTTGTGAGTTCGAGACCAGCCTGAGCTACAAAGTGAGCTTAAGGACAGCCTGAACTGCATAGTGAGACCCTGTCTCAAAAAGACAAAAAAAAAAAGAGTTTAAAACTGATTACTAAATATGTGAAAGTCGGACATACTCTGTTAAGCAAATCTATAAAGAAACAGGTATTTTCATACATTGCTGGTGGGAAGGTGAAATAATACAACTTCTATGAAGGGAACTGGGCAAGTTTTAAATATGTACAGAAATACTCATTTTTGATGCAGCAATTTCACTTTTAAGATTTTTATCTTGGAAATGTACATAAGCAGTATAATAGAAGGCACGCAAAAGGTTACCAACTGAGGTAGTATTTGTAACTAAAAACCACTGCAAACTTCCTGAGTGTCCAAATAAGTGAGGTACGTGACTATGAAGGGCTGAGGGACATCATAGGACTAAGTGAGACATCATCAGACACATGCTGTCTATGTAGCATAGCATCCCAGAAGATACAGCATGCATCTTAGCACGAGATGACATCAGACGAATACCAAATTAGTATCCTATTTAAAAATTAAAGATGGGAATGTGATTATTTAAAATGTGTTGATATGATTAAAAACAACAAAATGCTGTGGATATGAAACAAACTGAAGAAGGCTAAAGAAAAATAGCAACTGACCATCACAGGTGAGTCTCGACTGGATCCCATGCTGGTGTGGAAAATATGCTAGAAAAGGGCATTATCAGATCAACTGAAAACAGTAGAAAATAAGTGAGGTTAAAAAAAATACAGTATTTGTCTTTACTGGAGGAGTGGTAATAGTTGACTTCAAAATATACTACAGAGTTATAGTTATGGAAACAGAATGGCACTAGCATAAAAACAGACATGTAGACCAACAGAATAGGATGGGATGGGTCGGGATGGGATGGGGTAGGATGGGACAGGATGGGATGGGATAGGATGGTACAGGATAGGATATAATCAGAAATAAATGATCACATCCACCTGCACTCATCTGGTTCTCAGCATGGGCACAAAACACACATGTTGGAGAAGAAATGACCTCTTTACAAATGGTGCTGGAAATCTGAATACTTATAGGTAAGACTAGACCTAGAGCCCTATCTTACTCTGTGCAAAGATCAACTCAAAATGGATCAAAGAATTTATTGTAAAACCTAAAACATTGAAACCACTAGAAGAAAACAGGGGAAATACTTCAATACGTAGACATAGGCAATAACTGCCTAAATAGGACTTTCAATAACCTGGGTAATAATAGTAAGGATAATCAAATGAGATTGCATCAAAATAAAGCACTTCTGGGGCTGGGGAGATGGCTCAGTGGAATGAGCACTTCCCTGGCAAGCGCAAGGACCTGAGTTCAATCCCTGGTTCTAAAAATAAATAAATAAATAAATAAATAAATAAATAAATAAAGCACTTCTGAATAGAATGGAAATAATTAAGTGAGGGGGTAGCCAGAGGGTTAATATATCTCAAATTTATGCATGAGGACCTCAAGAAATTCAACATCAAAAGAACAAGCTATCCAATCAATACACTGGCAAATGAAGTGAACAGACATGTGTCAAAAAATACAAATGTCCAATGATATATGAAAAACATATTCAACATTTTATCTAGCAGGGAAATGTAATTCAAAATCACATTTTATTCTAGGCAAAGTTGCTGTTATCAAAAAGATAAAAATAATAAATGTTGATGAGGATTGGAAAACAGAAACATTGTAACATTATTAGTATGGGTGTAAATAGTAGAGCTATTATGTAAATCAGTACAGAAGGCTTTAAAATACTGAAAAAATAACCACCATATGAAGCAACTATACCACTTCTCAGTATATACCTAAAGAAATCAAAGTCAGCATGCTATAGAGATACTCACTTATTTATGTTTATTATGGTATCAGTTCACAATATGCAGCTTACAGAATCAGTCTAGGTGCCTATTGATACACGACTGGATAAAAGAAAATACATTATATGTACACAATGGATTACTAGTCAGCAGTAAAGATAGCAAAATCATGTGATCTTTTTTGGAAAAATAAGTGGAACTGTAGATTTTCATGGTAAGCAAAATAAGACCTATAAAGTCAAGTGTGCATGTTTTCTATCATACATGGAATAAAGAAAAAAGAAAAGGACATCAGGAAAGTTTAAAGAAGACTGATAGAGAAGAGGAAGGGCAACAGAAGTGAAGAAGGAAAAGAAAGCAAAAGGTGGAAGAATACGGTCAACATAGGTTGCATATGTCTATGAAATGTCACAATAAAGCCCAGTGTTCTGTATAATTAATGTGTGCTAATAAAAGTAAATAAAAATGAATTAATAGAGTAAAATTTTCTTGAATGTTAAGGTTACTAATGTGCAAATATATTCTTTGTAGTTTTAGGAAATTCACACTGAAGTATCTAGGGGTCAAAGGTGATAACTTACCCTCAACTGGTTTCAAGCAAAGGTGTGGGTAGGAGAGGGACAGAGAGTACAGGACTGGAAGGGAAAGGGGACAAAGGCAAAGGAAATCCAGTGCTCGCTGCTGAATCTGGGTCAAGCAGCCATGAGTGCTGTTTGTGCTAAGCATATTCTTGCCATAGTTTTGTAAAGTGAAAATTAGTTTTTAAAAATGTTTTTTAGAAATTTAAAGTTATGCAGCTAACAGCCAAATGAACTCTAAACTGATTTAGTCTCGAGGGAGATATTTCCTTAAAAGACCCAAAATCAAGCTGGACTGGAATCTTATTCTTGGAGAAGAAATGAAACAATAACTGGAAGCATTTGGGATAATGTACTTGTGACATAATTTATATGCTGCGTCAAGTTATTTTTCATTTGTAAAGGCATCAGAAAATGGTCTTGTCAATTCTAGGGCTCAGGAAATACATCATATTTTATCCTTCTTAAAAATTTACCTGACGATTCAAAGACAATTGTAATTTCAGTGATACTAGTGATGAGTGATGGATGAAAGAACTGTCATGATAGTAAAGCCAATTAATATAGTAATAAAACTAAAATATTCTAAATAAAGTCAAGTTAAATGTACATATTCATAAATGAAGACAATACATAAAATAAAACAATACAGGAAATCACAAGATGGAATTTATTAATGAAACCTGGACAACTGGTAGAGAGAATGGTAGAGAAATCTAAATGAGCCAAGTTCCTTGTTTTGTATTGGGGAAAACAGAAAATAATGAATAGTAAACTTTAATAATTTATACAAAAATAAGTGCAAAAATATAGAAAAATGTAAAGGTAAGCATGATTTTTAAAAAAAGGCAAATTTTTTCATCCTACAAAAATCTACTGGCCCTAAGTGAGGAAAAGAACCAGGAAAAGTTCTTGTTATGGTCAGGGTTAAGTAGAAATAGGTACTATTTCTGTTTTATTCACAATGTGCAACCTAAGTGGGTCCATCAACTCATGAATGGATATATAATTTAGCCTTCAAAAGGAAGCAAGTTTTGACGTATATGAAAAGACTTGCAGGAACACAACAGAAATTCTGATTTAAAAATAACATGGAACACTGGGCACAGTCATACCCGCCTGTAATCCTAGCCCTTGGGAGACTGAGGCAGGAGGATTGCTGTAAGTTGGAGGCCAGTCTGGGCTATACAGTGAGTTCAAGGCCAGTCTGGGCTGTACAGTGAGACCCTGCCCCAAAAGGGATATCTATATCTGTACCTGCATCTATATTTGTATCTATATCTATATCATCTGTAGAGTTTTACTTGAATACATTTATCCTCAAAGAACATATACAAATGACCAATAAACACATGAAAAGATGCCCAAAGTCAAATTCCAATCAAAAGTATAATGTGATACCTCTTCATCCCAATTAGGATATGGCTGATGTCATACAAGCAGAAGACGTATTCTTTACAAATTTGTGGAGAAACTGCAGTCTTTGCATGACTGGTGGGAATACATGATGGTATAGCCTGTGGGGAAAGCAGAAAGACTGCTCTTGAAAACATTAAAAATAGAGCTATGTATGACCCGGCAATTCCACTTCTGCATATATGGTTAAAAGAATGGAAAGCAGGGTGTCTCAGTTACTCTTCTTTCGTTGCTGGGACAAATACTCGACACTCAGAATTAGGGAAAGAAAGATTTATTTAGCTTACAGTTACTGGAGCATATTCTTGCAATTGTTTTGTAAACTGAAAATTACTTTCAGTCTATACTGAGGTTTCAGTCTGTACTCAGCTGGCTCCATGGCAGAGAGGCACATGGCAGAGAGCAACCTTTCTTGGTAGGGACAAAGAGCAGAGAGCAAAGGCAGTGGCAGCAGCTCAGGCAGCTAGTCAGCTGAGCCTCACATTGTCATGCAAATTACCCGCCCCAGGGCAAGTGCAGCACCCACAGCCACAATCAATAATCACAGACTCCAGAAGCCACCCCATGACGGCATGAGGCTTTGGGGGGACAACTATACACAAACCATAGCACAGGGTCTTGAAGAAATATTTGTACACCTACGTTCACAGCACATTTGTTCACAATAAGTGAAGTGTGGCACCAACCCAAGTGTCCATCAACAGGGGATGCATATTCTACGGCCTTCAAAATGAAGGAAGCAGCTTTGCCACATGCTCCATCCAGATGATCCTTGAGGATGTTAGGCTAAGTGAAATAAGCCCCTTGTACAACGTAAATAAATACCAGGATTCCCCCCCAAATGGTGCTAGTGAGCAACAGAAGGCAGGAGTTGAGGACAGAAGAGAGAGGGCAACTGCTGCCTAATGAGTGCAGGCCTCCGCTGTGCAGGCTGAAGAACCTGAAGACAATGAAGATAATAGAAATGGTCTCACAAACCGAACATGCTGAACGATGCCCAGCTGCAGTATTAGCTGCACACATTCAAATGTGTAAGAATAAGTTTTATGTTATATATATTTTACCACAATAAAAATTTTGTTAAGAAATAAACACTTTAAGGACAGCAGAGGGAATGAGGGACAGAGATATATCTATGTATGTATGTATGAATGTAGGATAACTTGGGTAATTGTGCTGGATTTCTGCTGGACTATGGAAAGGAGCAGTTAATGCTTAATTTTTTGTCTTCTTTTTTCAGGATTTTCCTCCTTCTGTCTTAATTTCTCATAACTTTTCCTTTCTTTTCCAATTTTTCATGCATATATCTGGTAATCTGAACAACTCAGTTGAAGGCAACACTGCACTAC
Organism: Ctenomys sociabilis; assembly: GCA_004027165.1. Taxonomy (NCBI): domain Eukaryota; kingdom Metazoa; phylum Chordata; class Mammalia; order Rodentia; family Ctenomyidae; genus Ctenomys; species Ctenomys sociabilis. The sequence goes on along the minus strand of PVKA01006043.1, from coordinate 69,131 downwards.
AACAAATACTATAGAATTCATATTATTTTGTTTAGGGAAATTCTCAATCATTTCTAATTTTTATTACTATTTTGTATTCCCTTTAAAAAATTAAAAATCCTAAAAATTAAAAAAAAGATTTATGAGAAAAATTATGCCTCTGAAAAATAACTCTTCCTTCTAGGCCCTGGCTCACCCCTGACTCTTGCTGGAGACCACTGAGCATGGGATATCTGGTGCCCGGAATACCAGTATTGAAATGGGTGTGATTTAACCCACTTGACCATAAAGTTAGAAATTCCAAATGCTCAACCACTGCAGAAAGATGTTATATACAAGTCAGGGCCTGACAATTCTTGAAGTCATAAAAATGTCACATGAGCAGGATGTGCTCACACCCAGAAAGCTTACACTGCCCACACTGTAGTATGCCCTCAGTCTGCACGATTGGCTTCCAGGCCGATTCCTGATGACCAGTGGACAAAGGAGGAAAACAGTCAAAGGCAGATTTACAGATGACCATACCATCTGCTGGAATCAATCCTAAATGAGCTATTGTAACCAATATAGCCCCCGTTAATGGGAGGCCTGAACTCTAGGGGGAAAGTATGCTCCCAGTGGGCAACACTTTGCCTGTAAGAAGAGACAGCTGGGGCCAAGGTCCTGCATTGATCTATGGAGTGACTAATAATCAACCATATGGTCAGGGTGATGTCATAGAACATTATATATATATATATATATATATATATATATATATATATATATATATATATATATATATATATATATATTGGAGATTTGGAGAAAGACTTTTTTTAAAAAGGAACTTCATGACTTGTCATCAAAAAAGTGTGTTCCACATGCTTTGTGGGTTCTCTCTGCCCTTAGGAGGAGCTTTTGTAAGCAACATTGTGGTTAGCTTGTGGACATATTCCATGATGACCCTGGCCTAGTATGCTACTTACAAAGACAGTGAAATCAGGATCTTTATGACTAATTCAACCATAAATAGAATGGTTGCAGAATGGAGGCTTTCAGCTGATCCAAAAGTATGGAAAACAGGCCGATGTCAGACAGGCTTCAGGATGAGACTAGCCATTGCTTGACTCCTGACGCTGCTTCTTATGAGCAGCCACAGGGCTCTACACAACACAATAAGCCTCCAAGTTCAAATTTCCTTTATTTAAAAAGGCAGGATGTGCTGGGCGTGGCAGCACACTCATATCACCCCAGGACTCTGGGAAGCCATGGCAGAAGGATTGCAAATTTGAATCATTCCAGGCAATTTAGCTATTTAATGAATCACTGTCTCAAAAGGAAAAATTCTGTGCATATCACTCAGTGTCATTCAGTTCAATCCCCTAAGCCAAGGTGTATGTGTGTGTGTGTGACTTTATGTTGTCCTACCAGTATGATCATAAATATTAAGAAATTATTAAGGATGGGGAGTTATAAAATAGAGCTATCATTGAGCATTAAAGTCATGGTAAGAGATCTGCATTTCATGCTCAAGAAGAATAAATGATGAATATGATGGGGATAGGAGTGGCTCCATTCTTTTCAAGCTCTGGGAAGCCATTGTCACTCATGGACAAGAGAGGAAGTCAAAAGTGTCCAGTTACATTTCACTCCAGTGGGTCATGGTCAACCTAATCATTAGCATGGGGTGTTTAAGTGAAAGGAAAGTGTATGGGAAAATGATGAGTGCCTCCCTTCTCCCCCTAGGGTCCCAATTCCTCAGCATGGTTTCACCCAATTGTACAGCATGATGAATCTCCAATGATGTCTAGTATTCCTATAGTATGGCGCTAAACCACATAATGGGAAAGAGTGTTTGCAGTGGTATAAGATGACAAAGCAAGCCTCTTGGTACCCTGTCATTCAGAAAGAGCTCCAGTGGGGCACTAGCTGGCCTCTCATTTTTCTACTCTCACTTGGGAAATTCTTTAAGTTGAGAAATATAAACTCCAGCATGTCTCAAGTAGGAAGAGACAGCCTTATGGCTAGTATTTTCCATCCTCCATAGCCACAAGAAGTTCTATAACTTCTTTCTCTCCCTGGTCATGTCCTTTGCTCTCAGTTTGAGATAAATAGTGAAACTCAATGCTACTTGACAAATCAATTCTGGCATCACCCAGCACCTACAGCTTAGGGGTGGATTCTGCACAGGTCTTCCTAGTGTTGGGATTTGGTGACATCCTACTGATGGCCAGTCAGCCATGGTAGGGGCCCATACCAACACACCAATATATATATACACAAGAATTAGACTTGGACCTATAGCCAGGAGTCACACTCTCCTTGGCTTTGGCCCTTGCACTTGCCAAGGAAGTGCTTATTCCACTGAGCTATTTCCCCAGCTCCTCTCCTTGGCTTTGTATTTAAGGGCCTTAAGCTTTCACCAATTATACCTCTTGTCTACGAAATCAAGTAACAAATTCATCTTGAAAGACATTAACCCATGAAAAGCTCTCAGCACAAGACTGGTGAAATGAGAAAGATTTAATTATTATTAAGGTTATTTTTCCTAATGTACCTGGAGACCCTGAAATTCTCCAGGGAGCTGTGTTAGCTTTCTCCATTATTTTTTAAGGCAAGGAGGGGTAAAGCTAATAGGTGGCAATAAACTTTGCCTCCAAAATAGAATTACAAGAAGCCCCACTGTGGGAAAAGCCAGAAGAGGCCAGTAAACTTCTGTCCCAAATGCTGCTTGTGCTTTGGTACCCTCTGCATTCCTACATGATGCCTAAGTCAGTGGCATGTGTCATATTCCCAACCAATGAAAGTCTTTCATCCCTCAGAGCCATTTCTAGTTACTGAAATGTAAATTATTCCATAAAAGGAAATTTCTAGTCATCTTCAAATCCTCCAAATCCTTTGGCTGGGGTTAGGGTAGGAGAAGGAAGAGAAGGAGCAGGATAAAAAAAAGAAAGAAGGTAAGAGAAGGGGAGAGACGAAAAGTGCTCAATTCTTTCTTCTGGGTTTCCCTGATGTAATCTCTTATGTCTGGAAATGACAGCACTGCAGAAACATCTGGGACTCATCCTATCCCTTCTGCTACACCAGTGAAGAGATAGCTCTGGATATTAATCTAACATGGGTGCAGTCTGTAAGCAAAGCAAAGGCAACAGCAGGCTTCTGTAATTTATTGTGCAGGATGAGAGAATTTAGATCCAAGGGAAAGTTTTCTTGCAATGTCAAGGTGGGAGTCCTCAGGACTCTCCTCGTCTAGATAACGATGAGCCTCATCTGTCCCAGGAAGGCTCAGGCTGCAGAAAACAAGCTTACATTCGTTGCTTTGTGCACACACTCTAACAAGGAGAAAATATTCCCAGGACTTTGGAGAACTCAGTGCACTAAAGGTAGAACGAGGGTTGCACTTTATAGATTCAGTGAAGCCTTTACCACTGAATCTAGAAAATGCATAGATGTTGATGACTGCTTGTAGTTTGAAAAGAGTTACCTACAGGGAAGACTGACATTCAATTAACCTTTGGCAGAAACACATTGGTTCAAGCGCAAAGATGCAGTTTAGAACTGACAGTGAACTCACTCTCCTGGTTGAATCATTTTGAATTCAACTTAGTCCCAACAAGTCTTGGTAAATATTTGAAATTATTTCTGTGGTGTCTAATATTTTTCATAAGTGAAGGGAGCTGCATGTTCAGACTGCCTTGGGTGAATGGTCAGTGTATCCATGAACACAAGGTGGGTAGTCTGATTAATACCAAGAACAATAATATTTGTTCTCTGAATACACAGAAAAGATGGTTTTGTGTCCAAAGTGGCTGAAAGAAGTAGTCTTTTCTTTTCAATGACTTAGAAAATGAAATAACTATAAGATTTTAAAAAATAAATCATTTGCCTATTGCCAAGATATTCATTGGACTATTATTTTAAGGTAAGTAAAAAAAAAATCTCCAGCTTCTACGTGTTAAAATTGTAACCATTTATTGGGGGCAAGAGAGTCAAAATTCTCATTTTATTGCAGTTTATGACATATACTCAGCCATTAACCTTTAACAGTGAAACAAGAACATTCCTTCTAATTTCTAGAATTCAATGGAAATCTAAACATTTTCTCCTAATATTCTTTTATTACAGACAATTTCTGGTTCAATGAAAGTGCACTGTATTACAAGACAACATTCAAAATACTAGGGAGAAATATTTTTAAAACTATTTATCATCTTACAGGGCTTTACTTTTCTGCTGACTATTATAACAAGAGAATAGGTCTTACCAGAGGAGGAAAGCTATTTATGAATAGTCTGTGATTTGGAGCAGCTGGTCTTCACTATATCATCCTTTTTTGATAATTATATTTTCACAAAGAGCTACCACTAATACTCTGGTGCATGCTGAACAAACCGTGGCAAAACTGTTACCTTGAAAGAAAGATGCCAAATAAAAAGCTCTACCAGATTTAAGTATCCTTGAGTTTCTTCATTCTGGGAGAACAATAAATCTAAAAACCTGTTGCATCCTGGGAATCTAATGTTACCAAGAGAAAAGAATACTGTCCAGTGGTTTCTGGGCAGCTTTCACTCTGGGTTGAAATGGAAAACATCTTATATGAGAGGTTGCATCTTCATGGGAATCAGAAATGCCTGTCACCCAACCCATACAAACAGGATAAAAACATCTACAGTGTATTGTAAATGTTTCTCTGCCAGGCTGGAGACCAAATCATACTTGCATTGTGGGTATCTGAGAACAAGAAAGGAGAAACAATTTTAAATTTGAATATGCTGTTTCTCGCTGCCTAGGTCAGGACAAAGGTATAAAAGTGAAAGTTACTTTCTCTTAAGTATTTATGTTCAGAAATTGTTAATTCATTTTCCAATAGCACTTTTAGATTTGCAATAGACAAGAAATACTTTATCATAATAGTTTTATCAAAATTTATTTAGATGTAATACCTTACCTAGTAAGGACTCAATTAATGGACCAAATAATCTCACACATCACATAATGGAATTTACTCAAATCCAAATAGATGAATGCATATAGTTATAAAAGTACAAAAGTGAAAATGACCTTTAGATGTATTAGAAAAATGTGAACAGTTGGCAAGTGTGACTAGACATAATAAATTCAAAGGGTAACTTGACCATATATTTTTAAAGTGTTAAATATGTGTATGGTTTTTGACTTAGCACTGCTAATTCCAGCACTCATTAAGAATTCACCAGCGAGGTGTGGTGGCACACGCCTGCAATCCCAGCACTCGGGGAGGCTGAGGTAGGAGGATTGTTGTGAGTTCGAGACCATCCTGAGCTACAAAGTGAGCTTAAGGCCAGCCTGAACTGTATAGTGGGACCCTGTCTCAAAAAGACAAAAAAAAAAAAAAGAATTCATTCAGGATGTTTGTTGCACCAAAACTTTCAATATCAGGAAAACGATTAAAGAAATATCCAATGAGAAATAGAAGGCAATGAGTCAAAGAAGATACATTACAGAGATTTTTGATACCAAAGTGGCATAATATTTAAGAACTTCAGGGTAGTTGTCAGAGAAAGAAAAATTCTAAAATAGTGTGGATGGTATGGTCTCATATATTATAATTTTGTTTATAATTTATGTAAAATTGGTCAAAGGAGTTCTTGTTTGCTGTTTTTTGCTTTCATGCAATTTTCATACTTCTTTTTTTTTTTTTTTTTTTTTTTTTTTTTTTTTTTTTTTTTTTTTTTTTTTTTTTTTTTTTTTTTTTTTTTTTTTTTTTTTTTTTTTTTTTTTTTTTTT